>JARJEB010014149.1:0-29195 GCA_030264535.1 Liometoxenus newtonarum | reverse complement strand
GTTCAGTTCAGTTCAGTTCAGTTCAGTTCAGTTCAGTTCAGTTCAGTTCAGTTCAGTTCAGTTCAGTTCAGTTCAGTTCAGTTCAGTTCAGTTCAGTTCAGTTCAGTTCAGTTTGTTTGAGACTTCGACGGTCGCGCATTCCCGAAGGCCAGGACTGCACAGTTTTTCCTCAGAGAATTTCCGGAACGTGTATGGCCGCGGGAGTATTCAGGCCGAGTCCAGAAATCCAGACAGGCAGACTGATTAGTTTTTTCTCAGTGGATTTTCGGAGCGTGTATGGGGATCCTAAGCATTGTATAATATTGTAAAGTAAACCTAACCTAAGTACGTTACGCATTTGCTTCTTGTGTTGTAAGTTGTAAGCACTTTGCGTATATTTTAGTTTAGTATAGCTACTTGTATTTTATATTTATAACCTTTGCCTTTCCTCTTGATCTTGCATCTGTCCATAAAAGTTTCAACGAGAAAAACAAGTAATGTCCGAGAGCAAGTACTGGTTTCTATAATAGGGCCGCATTTTGAATGCCATATTGGTAAAACTACATAAATTTCATTTTCAACCCATGCTGGCAACAACCGATAACATACTTGACTCAAAAGTTGTAAGAATAAACTGCGAAAACTGCAAGTCGTTTTATTTGCACTTTTGCAGTTTGCATCGGAATCGATAAAAAGTATCCTTACATGAAGTGACGAACAATATGAAATTTTTAGAGAAAATGACAGCTAATTATTTTTGCTTATAAATTGACTTTTATTGCTGAAACATACAAAATTTAAAAAAAAAGAAGCTTTAATGAGCATTTTCCTGATAAATGTTCGCCTGTTGTAAAATAATGAAAAAGTTAAAAAAATTGCTCACAGTATTTTTCGATTAATTAACTGTTGTGGAGCTAGCTGTAATGTGGTGTTGTTCTGCGAAACCGTCGCCCTCCGGAATTAATTAAGCTTCAGGCTAGGTTTTTAACTAATAGCTGGTTCGTGTGGTGGTTACACGTGATGCTTTTATAAATGTGGAAATATTACATGCACGTATGAGAAAAAATAAAATAAAACTATTATGAAAATAGGAAAATGCAAAAATATGCGAATGAGCAAATGCTTCATTTCCATTCTATTTATTGTATGAATTTCTATTTAGTATACAGAGTGTTTATTTTACCATCGAACATAGCATGTAGCGTAAGCAATGTTCGCAGCTAAAATAAACAGCATTGGCGATGCACGATTAAAGTAATTAATTTTCTTCTTTGTCATATTTGACATTCATCAATCGTTAACTTCTTTTTCATGGGTTAGGTCTTTTATATAACTCACACAACTCGAGTCTCGATGCAACACGGTTTCCAATAATCGACAAAATAGCTTTCACACTGATGTACTGACTTGATGTACTTGATCGTGTTGTGTCGTCGTCCGTCCCACATCCCCATTTTCTCCCTGTCCGTCGGCGTGCCTTTAGCACACTGCCATGAGTTTGACTCGTTTATTTTAGCTGCGAACATAGCACATGCCATATTCGACGGTAAAATAAGCGTACAGTAGTCGATTATATTCATTGATTATTGTATGCGTTTTATTATATCTATAAGATTAGCTTTCATTTAATTAATCAGTCAATTAATTTGTTAATCGATTACTAAGCATACCTTCAAGGAAATGTGGAAATGTGAAAGACTAATAATGATTATTAATTCGTAATAATTTTATTACAGTGCTAATTAGTTAAAAAGCATTTACGGTCTCACGGATATAATAACGCAGAATAAAGAAACAATAATGTGCAAAAATCAATTTAAAATAATTAGAAACGTGTGAGACAAATACTTAAATTGGCACATATTCAATTAATTCAAGGTCGTTGATTTTGTGCTCGTCGCTGAGTTTTGTAAATATAAAAGTAAAAGTTGAATTATTTATAATTCGTAAGGTATATTTTTTTGCGCTTGATTTCATATTTCATTTTATAAAATGAGCTACAAATAAAGCTATAGAAAGTTTTCCACATAAATAAAAATTGCTTCATTGATTTTTACATAATTATTTTTGCACACCGAAATTATTTATTCTATTGATTTTACGCAATTATAAGTAATCAATCGAGAGTCAGAAATCGATTTCATTTGGTTGATATAGAAATCGAATTTCAATTTTAAAATTTCTGCTTTAATGTAAAATTTTGCAATGCAATAATTTTGTTAGTATTGAAGATGAATTTATTAAGTTACTTACTTGCATCATGGTGAATTATGATTAGATGCGGATGATAAACCGATGAACTATGAACGTTTTACGTAAACAAATCGCGAATTAATAACAATAACCAATCCTGTCCATGTGCATATTACAATAAGTATAGCTAAGTAGATACTTCGTGTCTCGTGTTTGCCTCGAGTTTATTGTTTCATCATCGTTTTCGTGTTATGACATTATACATAGATGACAAGACAAAAACAACAAATTGTTGATTATTAATAAGAAGTAACTGCTGTGGTAAATATTTATTGTTATAGGAAATTCATTGTTACAGAGAAATATGACGTGAAACATCGAGGCTACACTGTGCTAGTATTTTTTGTTATACTACACTGACTTATCTTGAACACTTGGTATACTTATTTTTTTTGAAACGCGAAAGAGATTTTCATTAATTATTTATGGATTTTTGAATGAGTTTGTTTATGATTCACATCTCTGACTGTGATTCCATTCTCATTGGGAAAATGTTGAAATGAAAATATGCGCGAATATTAAAACATTAAAAGTGCACTTAAATTACGGAACCCGAACGCCAACAGATTTTATTTCTTTTACGTTTACTAAATGAATCTGTACAGTTTAATCATATACTATTTAAATTATTAAATATTAAATTGGATTTTGTAGATAATGATTCCGCGTGCAAATAATGAATTGAATAATAGTTTTTTTTTTCAATTTACTTAGAAATTTGTGATTCTTCGTTCGTTGTTGACTCATTTTATTTATATACTTACATACAAAATACTTGCAAGAAATCTTAAATTGCTCATCGTTCATAATATTCATACCTATACTAAAATAATTGACGCCAACACGAATTATTTCTATATATAAATTTCAATTATTCAGTTTTCGTCTCGGTGTACAAACTGAGGTCGAAGAAACTTATTATTATTCAGGAAGTTCTTCGTGAAATGTTAATACATTATAACACAATTCTGATAGAGTGCAAGTAAAATATGTACAAAGGGAAATTAGTCCTTGTAAGTCTTCAGCAACTTTATTAGGTAAGTAGGTACTTTGTTGGTTTTTGTATTATAGAAACGTGCACAACATTTTGTGTAATCGTAATGCTTTAAGAATTTTACTAAATGAAAGCAGCGTTTTTATTTTTATATCTGTCTTTCCGTCTTTGATAATAATTTCAAAGTGAGACACGAACTAAACAATCTAAAAGTAATTAAGGTCAAATAATTGCTTCATAAAATATTTCAGGCATATTTATAACCATCAAGTATTCGCACTTTTTACTAGGATAAAATTTCACAAATTTCGAAATAATAAGTTATTATATTAACAAATTTTATTAAATACATAAAACTCGACTGAAATGTTCCATACAGTATCTATAAAATAAAATATTCTTGAAAACCGAGATACACAAACGAAATTAGTAAATGCAAGGACCAAGTTGGCTTCCAATTTGAATGGTTGTAGTTTTTTTTTTCTGCGTCATAATAATTTATAATTGTAAATCACTTGTAAAAATAATAATTCAAAGCAATTCGGGATGTAAAAATTGAAACGGTTGCTTCATTAAACACATTTAATTAAAACTTGGCGCTATTACTTCGATTACCCACATTTATAGTTGCGCAATAAAACTATAAATGACTAATTATTTAGTAACAAGAACTAGCTAATAAATCTGTGACTAATTATAACATTTAATTCAAACGGTACGGATTAAATTAAAAGATCGAATGTACTTTAAGATGATATCATGAAAGCCGCTCTAAAACTTTTAATATAGTTTTTCTTTTCAAACATGAAGCTTATACGGTAAGTTTATTTATCGTGTGACCATGGAGATTTACATGTTAAAAACTTTAGGTCATGTTAATGGGTCTCCTGCCCAATAGTTTGCAAAGAAAAAATTGCACTATTAATTTGGACCATTTTCAACCCATTCTGATAATTTTTAATACCGGCCATGGTCCGATTGTTTAAATTTTTTTTTAAAGTGAAAAATTTGAAATTTTATCATAGGCAACTACACTGACAACAATAATTTATTGATCTGCGTAAACGATTTCGCCTATGTATGCAACCCATTATTGCTTACCATGTTATTTTCAAATGTTATCATTTTTTTAAAACTTTTTCCGAAGTAATTGGGCAATCGTTGGTATTAAAAATCATCAGAATGGGTTAAAAATGATCCAAATTAAGAGTGCGATTTTTTTCTTTGCAAACTATTGTGCAGGAGACCCATTAACATTACCTAAAGTTTTTACCATGTAAATCTTCATAGCCACACGATAAATAAATTGACTGTATAAATGTACAAGTTTTAAGCGGTTTTACGTTTGCTTTTTTTTCGCTCATTATATGTAGTAACTTATTAAATTAAAAGTTATAAATATAAAGTTAGTTTATATGTATATACGAGGTTTGAACCTAAAGGTGTGTTGCTTCTTGCATTTATACACAGATTATAAATTGAATTTTCCCAGATGAATTATTATTCGTCATTGGCGTCATTTACTTGTGTGCCTTGGCGTTCGTTGTAAACTTTTTCGTTGAGTGGCATGTACAATTAAAAGTAGAACTCCTTGTAGAAGTAAATGTAGTTGATGTGTTCGTTCAGTCATAGATAGACGAACCGGAAATGTGAACTATACGGAGCGCGTTTCTAGCCGACTTTGTGACTACTTGTAAGTTGCAACTTGTGCTTACTAGAATTGAATATTCAATTCGAGATTCAATTCAACCGCTTAGCAGTAGCTATATACTCTGATATTTTGGCCTTACTTGTAAATTTTCAGTTTGACTTTGATTTATTCTGAATTTCATTGAATTGGGTGTGCCACCAAATTTATACAGAATTATCTTGTTGTTTTCTTAAATATTATACAAAATCGGACATATTTTCTTATAAAATATGTCATTTGAAAGTGTGCGGTATTAGTTATGGCTGAATCGTGGAAAAACATGTTCCGAATGTGTATACAATTTTATGAAACGGCCGAGCAACATATTGAATATTCAAAGCAAACATTGAATTTTTATGCTGAAGCTTGGAAACTCTAGAAGCTGGAGAGTTAAAGGAATCGCTGGATTTAACTTATCCGATATGTTCATGTTCCGTTGGATGTTGCTAGTGTAGAGCCGCAGAAAGAGGACAAGTAATAGGTATTTGTGACTCTGCTTCGCGTGTTGTACGTCAGGAAGAACCAAAAAGCATTTCCCGAGCTCACATATACCGATATGCCAGTTGCACACCGGATATACTGAAATCCAGTATTAGTTTTCTAAATGTTACAGCAAAGTAAACGTAGAACATCTCAGCATTAAACTAAAACTAAAATAAAACGCACTACAAAAAATCATTTTTATAGTTACGCGAAATTTATAAACGAAGTTATAACTGATTATTGGTATGTCACCTTTGTAGCAATAAGAAGATAAAACGACAGCACCAACTTGCAACTGCTGCGAATGAATCTAAATTTACCCTTGCGGATTTTTATACTCGTTCCCAACATTCGCTCGTTTTGCTGCTTGCGCTTTGCGTTTTCATTGCAGCATTGCAGTACGTTTAATCCGAGGACCTAACATTGAATTGAAAACACACAAACTCAACAAAAAAAACCGACCGAAAAACACGGAATGTATTTGGATTGTGGCCAATTTGCAGCATCAATTTATAAAAATTTAAAATCCCCGGCCCAAAATATTACACTTACACGAAATTAATTTACACAGTGCAATTCTACACCAAGCACATTATCATTATCAAAATTATCAATTATTAAATAACTGAAGTCTAAAAAACCTAATAGTGTAATTTTCGGAATTTGCTGAAGATGTTTGCGATGTGATGTGCAAGCATAAAAATTGCGTGAGTGTCGATGTTGATATCGTTTATTTTCGTACATTTGTATCGTTGTTATTTGAAAAGCAACCACCCACTACTTTACACTGAGAAAGGTGATGCCATAGGCTGCAGACGCGACTATACCAAATTCTAACATGATAAATTACGAAAAGGCACTAACTATACTGAATTGTCCCTGTTGACAAGAAAGAGTTCAACGTAATCAAGCTTCATTGTGTCGATTCTTATAAGTATGTATATCTTGAACAATATAAACGAGAGTAAACTGAATGAATTATTAACGTGGTGTGAACAATTTTTTCTCTTTCTCTTTATTTCGGCGCGTGGGAGATGTAATAATTGTATATGTAGTTTTTGCTGCCGTTGGTAATAAATTTAAAATGTATAAGGTCAACTGGTAATTGTTGCAAAAGATGTCATCATTGAGAAAGTCAATATAAAATTAAACAAAGAAAAGAAAGCAAAGGAAAGGAAAAATTTTCGTTCTGCGATTTTCAATTTTATTTTCTATTATTTGAATCTTTAATTTTCATTGTTTATATTTATTTGTTTATCATTTTCTGTTCTTTGTTTTCTTTGTCTTAAGAATTAAGTTGTTTGTCTTAATCTGTACACTAGTATAATGATGTTTTCCTCTTGGTTACAGCTGAAACACATCCTGCCACTGAGTTCATCAAACACGCCCTACTCAAACCTAGAATTTATCATGGGAGAGAGAAAAGACAGATTGCGACAACAAAAGAAGAGGTAATCATATGCATCATATCTATTTATCTCAGCTTGGCTTTAACCAAACCTTCGTTCCCATTGTTTGCAATTTTGCATATTGAATATTCATTAAAATATTCCATTTCTACATTACAATTCAATTGTTGTTTATTTAGTTTCTAAAATATCAAAATTTGATTAGTTTATTTATTAATATGCGGATTGCCAATATATATAAATACTTAAAAATATCCTGAAACAATAAAAAAAAAACTTTTGGTGTTTCGTACAAAATCCAATAAATGACCTAATAATATTCTATTCTCATTTTCATAATGATGATACAAAAGTACACGCATAAAGGAATGACTGAATGAATGCATATTATCACATGGTTGTCTGGTGGTTGTCTAAAAATAGTTAAATATGTTAAATGAAGCCGTCAAAAGTTATAACTGCTGCTATCAGTTGTACTGTTGTACATGTACATACTGTAACGCAATCTTATCCGGTATGGTTTATAACGCAAAGAACCAAACATACCAAACCATAGAAATTGTGCATTTACGCACACATTTCCTTTTCTCGATTGCTTTATGCTGACTGTGTTCTGTACAATGTTCCTAAGCAGCTCACCCACGAATATTACATGGCCATCGAAAGAGAGGAAGAGTCGACGAGTCGAGTGTTTGTTTTACGTGAGCGTGTTGGACCGGAACAAGTAAAGAGCACACGCACACAAGCTAGAGTCCATTGAGTACCAAGTATATCCAACATATCATTAGGTCTGTTTGTTAGTCAGTCCTAGCCAACGCAATTACAGCGCAATTACAAAAAAGTTTGGTACTCAGTTCCGGACAGTCCAGGACTGCACTCATTACGATGACTCGAGTTAGTGCAGGCATAGTGCTGAATTATGACGCATGCGTATTGCGAATAGTTTAATTTATTAGTTTCGTTCAAAATCGAAACCTGCAAACGAGTACCAAGTATATCCAACATATGATAGATTAGGTCTGTTTGTTAGTCAGTCCTAGTGCGCCCTGAACTGCACTGACAGACACCAACGCAAGGGAGGAAGCCAGTGAATTCGGTGCAAAAGCGTTTGGTACTCAGTTTCGGACAGTCCAGGACTGCACTCGCTACACTGACTCGAGCTAGTGCAACCATAGTGCTGAATTATGACGCGCATGCGTGCTGGGAATAGTTTAATTTAATTAGTTTCGTTCAAAAACGAAACCTGCAAACGTCAAAGTGGAAACAGGTTACTTTGTGGTTACCTAAACTGAACTACCCCTTTGTTGTCCAGCACTACACTGAACTTTAGTGGATAACAAACAAACCTATTCAACGTTCGTGAGTTAAGTTGTGTTGTTTAATTACATTAAACATTACCACTAAATACGATGTTACTACAGAGTGCAATCAAACATTGAAAATGTAACACACATCGGTTTACACTTTACAGTTTATAAATAATAGAACACAATTAAGACCGTTGAACTTTAATTTCCAATATATTGACACGTACCTGTGTGTGTGTGTGTGTGTGTGTGTTTTTTGTAGTTTCTACCTTATGAGCAATTATATATACGAAAATGTTTGCAAATTAAGATAAAGTGTTAATTGAAAGTCATTACGAGTCAATAACTAAATGAAAATGTTTATATAATAATAAAATTTCATCAACATATTATCAAAGATATTATGAAATATTCGAAGTTCAACTCAAAGCAAAGTAATGTTTTCTGTTTGTATGTTTTCGATGCCGTTACATATGTTTATAGCAAGAAGACTGCAATTGTGTAGAATTTTCGACTTCACGGGTCAATGACCTTGTAAGTCTTGATTTCGTAGGTAATAGTTTTTGCTACAATTTCATTGTAACTATTTGGGTAATAAGTAAATCGATGTTACTTACAAATTTTTCCAGATAAAAACTCGATCATTTTGTTTACCAATATTTAATTACTGATTTTTATTTTTTCTTGAACTATATGGATTGATTATTCATGATTCATAATTATTCGTTTGTATTTAGTTGACAATATGTACTCATAAATAGTCCGATTATCTTTGCCACTAATCTAGATCCAGGTGATCTATATGATTCTGTCATTGCACTTTGGCACTTGCCGATTTGCTTGTTGGATTCTCGATTTTATAATTTTTAAGAATAATGCACGCCAATCGCGATTTATATCACCGAAGTTACGGAATCAATTGACAAACACAAATCAAACACATCTATTTTATTAGCTACAGGTTTATTGAAATAAACTCGACTTTCTACACCACTACATTGACAGACTTAAGAACTGCATCGTTGTCCGATTACGATTACCCAGAATGCCCTAATTCAATTTTTACGTTAAAAAAATTAAGTTGGTAATGCGATTGTGTTTGGACAATGTTCACTTTGTCATTATGCCTGATTTTCTTTATGAAAAATTTTCGAATTGATTATTTGCAAGAAACATTAGCGCCGACCGAGATTTTTATCACCGAAGTATACGGAGCAATTGCGGAATGTAAATAAAATGCATTTATGTTAGTACTTACAATTTTATTGCAGAAAACTCAATATTTCTTGTGACTCTGAGTCTGCACGGAGCACCACTACATTGACAGATCGAAGAAGTACATCGATTACCCATAATTCATTTCTAATGTTATCGATTTCATTTTTTTCGTGTTGAAGTTGGCAATGCTAATTGCAATATGGCCGATGAAATGCGATTAATATTGATTTTTTAATTAAATTTATAAGATAAAAATGCGCCGATCGTGATTTTTCCTACAAAATTATTAGCATCACTTGGGAAATATATATATCAAATAAATTTATGCAAATACTTACGGTTTTCTAGTAGAAAACTTGATTTTTCTTGTGGACTGACAGCAAGTGATGCACTTCGATGACTAATTCACTGGACTAATACATAGATTACCCAAAATACACGTTATAACTCTGTAAAAGCCATAAACAGTTCAAAATATTTAAATGTTCTTTGAGTTTTTGGATAAATTCTAATATTCATTACTTTTTCAGGATGGTCATGTACACCACATAACCGTAGACTATAAATTAGACGATGAGAATTACATATTAGATTTGCGACTGAACCGAGACCTTCTGCCGAAAGGTCATTTCCAAAGATACCAGAAGAATGGTAAATACGTAGTGAATAAGCGAACAGAGAAGGTAAGTTTCGATTTATATGTATACGAATAACAAATCTGGTCGCATTAATTCCAATACCACTTACCAGAATACCACAAAATTGTTTACCATTTACTTTGGTTAAATTTATTGTAGGACACCGAACTATGTCACTATCATGGAACGATTCGAAACCGAACAGATTCATGGGTGGCACTTTCGACTTGCGAAAATCAATTACGTGGAGTGGTATTCGATGGCGACAATTTGCACTACATCCAGAATCACAATGGCAATCATTTCTTGTACAAGCATTCCGATTACGTTCCGAATGCTAATAGGACTTGCGGTTATGCTGGCGACGAACATTCGGTGCTAAATAATGAGAAATTTAATAGGATTCTAAGAGTAAGTGCAGAGTACACAGCTGAAAATTTTAATTTAAAATTTAAATTGATTCTATTTTTAGTATAAGAGATCAACCACGGAGACATTAGTACGGGGACCATATAACGCGAACAAACAGTCGCGATACGTCGAATTGGTTTTGGTTGTCGATAATCGACAATATAAAGAATTGGATGAAAGTATCAAGAATGTTGAACAACATTGTAAGGATATTGCTAACATCATTAATGCTGTAAGTATGGTAAAATGTACCCAGCACCGGACTAAAATATAATTTTCCAATTTCTTCAATAAAATTGCTAGTTTTTGTTAATTTTGTTTATTTTCTGATTGATTTCAGTTGTATTCGCCGCTCAATATTTACATAGCCTTAGTAGGAGTTGTCATTTGGACTGAATTTGATGAAATCGTGTTCTCAGCGAATGGTGACATTACATTGACGAATTTCCTTCATTATCGAAGGGAGAAACTAATTAAGGAACATCCAAACGATAATGCTCAATTACTAACGTAAGTATTAGTTATATGGCCATCAAAACCACCAAATATGATTCTAATGTTACTGTTACTATTCAAGCAAATTCACGTTTGAAAATGGAGTCGTCGGTAAAGCCTTAAAAGGTCCAATTTGTACTTACGAGTATTCCGGTGGTGTTAACACCGAACATTCGAACGTATTAGGTCTGGTAGCAACTACAGTAGCTCACGAAATGGGTCACAATTTCGGCATGGAGCACGACACCAACGAGTGTACGTGCCCCGACGAACGTTGCATTATGGCACCGAGTAGTTCCACGGTGCCACCAATACATTGGTCTTCCTGTAGTTTGGACTATTTAGCGCTTGCTTTCGAGCACGGCATGGATTATTGTCTGCGTAACAAGCCTGAGCGTTTATTCGACAGTCCTGTTTGCGGAAATGGATTTGTTGAGCCTGGCGAACAGTGCGATTGCGGCTTACCGGAACATTGCGATAATACTTGTTGCAACGCTACTGCTTGTATGTTGTACACGAATGCCAGTTGTGCTACTGGCGAATGTTGTGATTTAAGTGTAAGTTTTACTAAAAGACGAAATGTTCAATATATTTTTCTATATGTATTTGCTTGAATTATTTTTAGACTTGTATGCCTAAAAATGCTGGAACATTGTGTAGATCAGCGGATTATGAATGCGATTTACCTGAATATTGCACGGGACAATCGGAGTATTGTCCCGACGATATTTACAAAATGGATACGGAATCTTGTGATGGCGGCGGAGCGTATTGTTATCATGGCTTTTGTCGGACACGATCGGATCAGTGCAAGCTACTTTGGGGTAATACCGGAAAATCCAGCGATGATCAATGTTACAAAATGAATACCAAAGGCACAAGGCACGGAAATTGTGGATATAATAAATTTAATCAGTCGTATTTTAAGTGCAATGACGAGTAAGTTTAAATTTACAATTACTTGTGCATAAATACAACATTATTAATTATTTTTTCAGAAATGTGTTATGTGGAATGCTCCATTGTAAACATTTGAACGAACGATTAGAATTCGGAATGGAATCTGTCGCGATTTTGTCTCATAGTTTCATTAATTTGAAAGGCTCAATAATTCCATGTCGCACAGCAATCGTGGATTTGGGTTTGAATCAAGTTGATCCGGGATTGGCACCTGATGGTGCCAGTTGTGGTGAAGGAAAGGTACGAATATCACATACCCGTCGTTTATTTATCGTTGAAATATTTTTAATGTTTACTTGTAGATGTGCGTTAATCAAAAATGTATGGCAGTTGACTCAATGCGAACAACCTTTGGAGGCTGCCCACATGATTGTAACGGAAATGGTGTGTGTAATAGCTTAGGACATTGTCACTGCAAGGACGGTTTCGCTCCACCTGATTGTGATTATCCGGGTCATGGTGGGTCAGCCGATAGTGGACCAGCTTCCGATCCTAACGGTAATTGTAATTATTTATTTAAAGAATCGACTGTACTTTACACTTTCATTTGATTGATTTCAGCTCATCAAGGATTTGTAACTGCAATGTTCATAATCTTCTTGGGAATCATACCATCAATGGCATTGATATCATTCATCTATTACTATTTGCGACACAACATGGGCACCAATGCGTGGAAGAAGTCACCGTCAACGTACGTAAAACATTTCACAATTCAGTGCACTCTGACACTCAAGTCGGCATGTCTACGTGGTGTTGGTAAAACGGTTCCTGTTGCTGTACCAGTACCTACAGTATCGCAGCATGTGCAGAATGCTAATAATGTTAATGTCTCGCAATCTATATCTGCGAATTCTAACAAACCAACTAAAATGAGAATCGCACCAAGTGTGCCGAGCAGAAAATTTCGCGATTTGGAAATATGTCCACAAGGCCTCATTTCCACGACGAACAAAGCTGTTTTGAATCAAAGTGGTGCTACTATTTGTCCTATTAGTTCAACAAATAATGTTCAGATGCATATAGCTAAATTTCAAAATATTAGAAATGATGATAATACTAGTACAAGCAACTTGCCTTCAGTTAGTTTCAGAAAGATATGAAGATATAAAGTTTTAAGTAAATTTTAAATAACGAGAAGTGCCATTTACTAGAATTGATGACGTTTATTCATTGTTAACTTCTTGATAATCGCAGAAAATTGAATACATACAGAAACAACACCAAGTAAAAAATGATAGTTTTTATATGCATTCTTTCCTGTGATTCATATACTCGAATAGTTAGTTAGTTATCGAAATTGCATGTGAAACAAAACAACAAACGAAAACGAAATCAAACGATGTGATAATGAATTAATAGTATTTAACGACTTACCTAATGATCAATGAAATGAAACTTAATCAAACATGTTCCTCTATGATTAATGATTAAATATTTTCACTAATTATATTAATAATAATGATAATAAGCATGAAGAAATGCAATTTAATTACAAAAACCACAAAAACTTTAAAATGTAAATTTTCTTTAAGTTGCTTTTTGTAAATTTGATTTTCGTGCTTTTATTTAACGCATATTTTCATTAATTTAATAACTGCTTTGTTTAACTTTTAATTTATTATTTGCTTATCGTGCTTATTGTCATTATAACATAATAACTTATCATATAGACAATGCTTTATAAATGCTTTTTTTTGCTTTCTCTTCTCTAGGCAAAAATCACCACCGAAGTCTCGAAGTCCAACATTCTCACCGGAAAGTCCGAAAAAGATAACGGAAGACAATCATTCATTACTTTCCTCGGAAAATACACATGACGACTTTTTCGGACAATTTAAAGGCTTCACGTTGACACCGATTAAAACGCAAGGTAAAACTGAAGAAGAAAAGGAAAAAGTTAAGCCTCAAGCTGTCGTGCGGCCTGCACCACAAGTCCCCAAAGTAATCATCAAACCTAACAAAAACATAGTGGTAACTGTGAAAAGAAGCTTAAGTAATTCTTCAACGTGTGCGACGACTGGTTCCAATGCACCGCCAGCGTTGCCTCCGTTAAATCCAGGTGCCCATCCGCGTCCGATTATTTCTTCACCAACTCTTCAGAATTCCACTTGTACTGCTAAAGAGTTAATAAGTCCCTTGCGGAATGCACCGAAATTGCCTACTGGTAGTGGGGCTTGTGTGCCTACAAGACCAGCACCGGCTGTTCCCCTAAATCCTGGTGAAATCCATACGGATATAAAGATTGAAGTGGTGACAAACGATGAGCCTATTATTGTTGAAACCGCAAATGTAAGTAAAAAGTCAAAGACTCTAAATAGAATCACGTCGTTTTTAAAGCCGGATAAGAAGCCTGCCAAAGTGCCGAAGCCTGTGCTTGACAAAGAATCGTTGAGGACTATTCAGATATCAGGACCAATACCACAAACTGCTGCAAATAATTCGAACGGCGTGCATGGAGAAGAACAAACAAGCGCTGTGTCACCGGAAAAACCAGTAATGCGTGCACAAAGTATGAAAGTTGTGGAGCCGTCAATAAAACCGAAACTGCAAAGTTTCGGTTCGATGCGAGATCCCTCTAAAAGACCGATTAGCATTGTGGGATCAAGACCGAAAAGTCCGCCGCCACCTGCCCCAGTGTTACAATCTGTTCTTCCACTTAAGAAAAATGAACATAAAGTGCACTCGCAAACACAATCACATTCACAAAATCAATACGATGATTGTTTAACTGCCCCGTTGGCACGCAGTGAGAGCACTTCCCCTTCAAGCGATAACATCTACGCTGTCATTGAAGATTCACCGATTTCACCGGCTTCACCGAAATCACCACCTTCGAAAATTGCGAGCAACTCTACAAGTAACGAAAGTTTTGGATTGCTCGGCGAGATAGTATCGGAAATACAAAATCGCAATTTCGATTCGATCTATTCAACGTCCACTTTGGCGAGGAAAAAGAAAGAGAAGGAACAAGCAAGTAAGGCTGGTGGATCCGAGGCTCCACCACTTTATGAAAACACACAAAGCTTACAGGATCAAGAGCACAAAGATGATGAAAGTGTGGGTACTGCTGATGGGGAGTATAGTAATATGAATCTTGGAAAGTCAAGTGCAAGTAGCACCAGCAGTACTAGCGGATATATTCATCCATCAGCAGTTAACAGGCCGAAATATGAGAATCCAATTGTTACTGCAAAGCCAACGGAAGCTACTAAGTTGACTTCATTTAAGAAGCCCGTTGTTCGTGAAGCCCCTAAACCGCCAGTAATATCCAAACCTAATCAAACACCCAATCAAAATTTAACTAGGCAAACTACACCTCCAAACTTAAGAACACTGAAAGCTTCAACCACTAGACCTAAACTCATTACCGCTTCAAATACAACACCAAGTAAACCAACTCCAAGTACCAAACCATCTACTCCCAAACTTACTAGTGTGACTCCACCAAATTCAAAAACAACTTCAAACTCAAATAGCCCTGATTTAGTTAGTTGTTCCACACCGAAAAGCCAAATTACTCAGAAATCCAGTCAACAGGCTCCGGATGTCTTAAACAACAGCAAGAAACCTGTCAATCTGAATACGAATACAAATGTAAAACAGAAAAATACAAAGCCTCCGGTTGCAACGAAAACCACAGGCATTGGTGCAAATGTCGGAATAGTTGGGAATGGAGTTGCAACAAATGCAAAGAGTAAATTTCCCAATTTGAAGCAATCAAACGTCGCCTCGCTCCAACAAAAGTTTGAAGGAACTGGAAAAACGTAACGTAAATCAGATTACACTATACATACGCAAGACGTAATACTTGATTGTGATATTCTACTAATTAATTATTGATTAATTAATTATGGTAATTTAATTTAATTGATGTAGTATTATAATTGATATCCTCATTTCAACTGGGCAGCTTTATGTGTTCATTATTTTCTTGTACAATTTACTTGTACACATCAACCATATATATAACAATCATGTGCATGTATTTTTCATGCAACTTCATTATTAATCATTAATCATCAAAAAGTCATCGTACTTGTTGTTACACAAACAACAAACAAGTTACGAAGGATAAAACAAACCAAAGAATGCTTTGTAAACACACACACACACACACACACACACACACACACACACACACACACACACACAATGTTACACTATGTTCCAGATTTAATACACACATACCTTCGGCATGTGGCCGGAAGGTAAAAAACGATGGAAGAAATTTGCCCTATAGCACAATCGTGTATTTCATCAGTTCGATGAGTGAATAAGAAGCGGCAATTACAAGCGGTAACAAAAATTAATATTTGTCCGAAAATCATTGTTGCCAAACGTAATTGCTGCTTCTTGTTCACTCTTCGAACTGATGAAATACAAGGTAGTGCCCAACTTTTGAAAAATTAAGGAATTTGTTATTAAATGACATGACTTATCATAAGTAAAGTGTAATTTTTATCGATAACACCCTAAGTGTAGACATAACTTGTTATGAGACATTGTTATGTTCTTATACGATACCATGTTTGGCACAATTTTAGATATGAATTTTGAAAAAACATAGGAGTACAAACCAAATAAATATAAACAAACGGTAAATGCACAATAAAGTTACAAACATAAAAATATAACAGAAAGCAGAAGAGGTTAAGTAATGAGGGGTGTAATACAGGAACCAATAATATAAACTATTTGTGCAAGAATGGTAGGAAATGAAATGAATGACGCAATCTTGATCACGTACTGGAAATATATTTATGTTTTACTAGATCTTTTCAAAACATACATGTACAAAAATACACAAGCTACAGAAAATTCTATAAAATGGCAAAGCATTAACTAGATGGACGTACATTTATATATTTTTGATTGAAATTGTTTTCTAACACAAAATACAAAACTATTAGGATGATTTACAATGACTGATTGCAAACCATCTTTCCTCTCACCTATATTAAACTATATGTTGCGTCGGTGTCGCCCCACAGGTGCGAATAGTAGAAGTAGATGAGTTCTGATTGGTCTAGGACTCTACTGAGAAATTTTACATTGACTTTCGTGATTTCAGTATTTCAAGGTCTGATAATCCAGCGTTCAGCGCCGACTGGTTCTATAGGTATCGTCACAGGTACGAATTTTAACATAGGCATTGCGTATCTACAAACTTAATTAAAAGTTGATTTTCCATTCTATATTCTACACCTAAATGAACATTCTATATAATTATACAAAACGTCAAATGACGTTAGAGTACTCGTATTTTCGGTCGTCGTTTACAAACAAAAAATCTCATAATGTAAATAAATTAAAATGTTGTGATTTCACGAACAAGAAGAGCGATTCGTGCTTAAATAATCAGTAAAAATATTATGCACAGGATTTTATGCTTCGTTTCTTTCCGTATACCCTTTGCGGGAACATGCTGTACATTTTCACCACCAAGTACCTAGCAATAAAAAAATAATTAATTTAACAATTAATTCAGTTTAGTTTATTCACTCTATGTCGTTCGTGAGGTTCAATAATTAATTTCTAATTACGAAGTCTCAAGTTTACATTAATAATGCTTTTGATCTCGCGTTTGATTTAGTTGTTTTGTTCAGATAAATTGTATATATAGAATGTTTAATTGTGTCTTTGTTTCAATTGAATTAGGAAACATATATTTGAATCGTAGATATGTTAAGTTAGAACTTGTTTGTCTTATGTTTATAGCATTATTGCAGAATTATGCAAATATTTTAATTGAATGAACATGCGGGTATTATTCGCGCCTACATAAAATTGCCCGACAAGTTTAAGAGTACTGATGAGAGGATGAAACAACTAGTATTTATTTAAAATCAAAATAAACAGAATTATCAAAGGAAAAGTTGCAGTTTACTACTATGACGCTTACAAATTGAACGGAACACGTTTAAAGTATCAAGAATTAAACTTCAACTTAAATTGAAAACTAAGTATGAAATTAATTATGCTGGAGTTCGGATTTTTGGATAGACCCTTATTTGAAAATTGTTACTTAAGTGAACTCTACCACGTTAACCGTAGAGTGGCGCCCATTTATAGATCTTTTGACCTATAACATCCAACGAACCACGCTGTCTCCGCTGCAGCAAACCGACAAACGAACCGCAATGTAGCAATTTCAACTTTCCGATCACAATTTATTGCATCACGTTCGGAAAGAGTCTTATAGCAACTACTTTGAGTTTCAAAACGGTATCAAAAAATGACAGAAATAACATTGTAAAAATTCTAAATTTCATAATTACTTAAATCCAAAAATTCGAATTTCCCAAGACACTCACGCTTCAAGAAAGAACTACAATGTAGATGTAAGTTTAAGACAAAAATTGACAACTACTTTTTTTGTGTGGCAAACGAGCAAATGTTTATGGCATACCCAGCAGTTCAACAAATACCTACTCCAAATTCCGCAGTACGCACAAAAAGCCCAAATTTGAATACAAATGTGCACCCCATTTATTTTGAACATGCTCCAACTACAACGACATAATCATAGTAAAACCCATGTTGGAAAACTTTCACCCCTAAAACTTTTTATGCTCTTGGTTTTCTATGTACATCAACGATTTCGCCATCGACACCGCCTCGTTTTGTAACTTTTGGTTTTCGTTGTCCTTATGGCGTTCGGAAGCTCCCATGCTCATTAAAAACATGTTTTCAATGCGGTTTTCACAAACTTTTTTTTTCTTGCGAATTTTATACCAAACTTTGTCACAACTGGCTCACAAAAGTTAGGTAAGCAACAATTTCAAATTTTAACTTCCTGGATGTTCTCGGATTTCTTTAGATTGAATTTGGTTAAGCTTAAGCATAAGTGATCTTTTCCTAAAAAAAAAAAAGATTCATACGTTTATACAATATGTCCAAACAATATTAAGGAAAAATCATGGCTCAACAATTAAGCAGAAAAAATTTTGAAATGACATTTTTAAAGTCATTTGGCTCTGTTTTGATTACTTTTTGGGTTTGGTTTGGTTACGCGGTCCTTGGAATTATGGGTACACTTTAAACTCCTAGTATTACGAGCTTTGGGAATAGAATAAAAGTTAATCAAGACCGGATAGTCACGTATTGGTTGTAAAAACCACAATTTCCCTTTTGGACTTCGGAGGTTTGAAGCAATCGCGTCATTATCAAAAACGATAACGCTGGGTGCTTCCGGTGCGGCTAATAGCATCAGGTTCTCAATGTTTTTGTAGGCAGGTAATGTTAAAGTCTTCTTATTATTTATTTTTTGGTTTCTTTTGAAAGCAACCTGTTAAAAGGTTGAGTTTATTTACATTATTTTAGGTTTTTGTGGTTACACCGTAAGTTCGTTAATGTTACGTTAATGATACCAATAAAGATTTTCAGTTTTTTTTAGATTTCGAGATTCAATTTGCAATTAAAATTTTATTAGAAAAGAAATTTTATCTTCTAAAAGTATCCATAAAATCATATGAAAATTGAAAAATTAAAACGCAATTTATTTATAAAAATAAAAGAACATTTTCTGATGAAAAACAAAATGCAAATTAAATTTAATAATAAATCCACTTTTCACAATCAACTTTCAAAACTGATGCACACCAAACGCGAAGAAGTGGAACAACTAAAAACTTGAAGGCTTCAAATAAGAAAACTTTAATAAAAGTCATAAACTTGATGGAGTTTTATACACTTGACATAAAACGACATGAAACTAAAACTAAATTTCGTTAAATTTTATGCAAGGATGGAGTGTTTTTAGTTTATGTTTTTATGAAAATTGAAGTTTTAATAATTAATTATCAACTCGAGTCCACAAAAACTGCAAAAAGCTTAAAGTAATTCAGCGAACATCTAAGAAAACTTATAAAAAAAATCTATCTTCAAAGTACAAACCATTGCCCCAACTGTAAATACAAGGTTTTTGGATATTGGAAAAATATACTTTGAGTGTTAAAAATTTTCTCCAAATCAAAAAGTGTTGTGGTTTGGTTTGGTGGAAACTCTGCGATTCTGTTTTGCGCGATTTTGCTTCAGCTTCAAAACTTTCGATGATTATTACAGTTATTAATGAGATTTAAGAATTTCTAAACGTGTTATTAAATAGCGGCTAAATGTATTGTAAAACTTGTTTTAAGCAATTTTCTTACCTCATTTACTTCAACCCCTCCCATAATAAATTTCCTAGATAAATGGCCAACTATAATCGCCATAATTAATCAAAATATTTACCCTTTTATTATTCGTTTTTCGTTGCTTATTTCGATATTTTGTTCGCTTAACTTTATATTCGAGCTATTAGTGAATACCTATATAAACATTAAACATGAATGAAGGAGAAAAGTTCTAGGTTCTAGTTGAAGGGCTCTACAAGAAGCGGGTATAAAGGTGTTGAATTATTCGCTACTTAAAATAGGTTAAAAAAGTATAAACATTAATTTTCGTGATAGGGAACGTTAATTAAGTATTAAATTTCCTATTTTATTTTTTTTGACACTAAAAATAAAATTGCGGTATCTAGGTAGGTAGGTATACAATCCAGATTATGGTAATTGAAATTTTCTAGAATATCGTGAAATTTTTTACAAGTTTTTTAAAGGGGGAATTGGCTAACCTTTTATTCCAGGAAGGGTTGGTTACCAGCCCAAACTAAATTATCGAACAAATTAACACTTTTGACAATTAACAGTTTATTTGTCATTTTTAGATTAATTCTTTATTTACTTTCGTAGAATTCATTACATTCATTACATAAAAGTTTGATGTATGATGTAAATAAAACTAAATATCTAGATATGCAACGTCTGTGTTATAATTTCTTTTCCTCTATGATTTCACACATTGTGAATCTCGAGGTCAATTTGTTCAGCGTTCAACGCCGACTGGTTCTCCGAGTCTCTTCTCAGGTACGAATTTTAACATAGACGTTGCGTATCCTGATTCATGTTCTGCACCTAAGTCTATTACTTTAAAATTAAACAATTAAATTCCGTATTATAGTTTTAAAAATGCTAGGATAAATATTAGGTATTCCTAGAAAGAAAATATTTACGGAAAACCACTCGCAAGTACGATACTTATTAATAAATAAACTAATGAAAGTTCACCAGTTATGTTGTGTAGTGCTTTTAGTTCTTATTATTAGGTAAAGTTCGTTATTATCAGAATACCTATGCATATCTATAGAGAGTTGAGGAATCAATTAATCAATTAACATCAATCATTAGTGATTTTAATTAGGGACCGACAATAATTATAGACGAATGTTTAGTTGGACGACACGCGATTGTTGGTCGTTTGCATATTTTGATGTTAATTACCACGTAATTCTCAACGACAAGTAAATTTTCAAACAAATTGAAGTAATTTTATAGGCTAGATGGATGAAGTGACTTGGAGTTGAAGTTGAATAAGAACGCAGGGAAAGTGCGTAATGAAACCAGTGGTCTATGGATATACAGACCACCGCTCTACCAACTGAGCTATCGAAGGTCATTGGGGAAACGACATTAACTTTAATTCAAATTTATATCTATGGTCAAATTTGGCCAAAGTTAAAGAAGAAAAATTCAGAAAGAGAAATAATGACAACAAACTTAAAACTCCAAGAACAATAAATGTCTGATTCAATTTTAACTTATAATAGGATAGATAACTACAGACTGTAGTTGTTGTGAAGGAACGAACATACATCCCTCGCATAATATTCAAATTCAAATGTGCGTCCGATTATGTGGACCCTATCCTACATACTACATTATGAAATGCGTCGTTGGTTATGCTTATGTTGGACCATCTGCTTTCGTATGCAGTTTGTGTCTTGTGTTGTTGTATCTATGTTAGTATTACAATTGCGTTTTGTGTTGGACTTGGAATCTGCTCATTTTGTATTTTATTGTGTTGTAACAATAACAATAATAATAAGAACTTTATGACATTGTTATGTCATTTTGTATTCATGCATTACTTTTGATACAAAATGTTTTAAGCGAGTACAAATATCAATTTCTAGATTCATCCACGTAAAACAAAAATATTAATGCAAGCAGATAAATTAAAACTTAAAAAAAAACAGAAATGTAATTTGTTCCAATCAACCAATAAAATTCAATATTTGCTTTGCTTTAGTTTTCAAGGGTAAACAGATAATTCCCACGAAACCCGTGTTTTAATAGTATATTATTATATGAGCGATTATGATAGCCATTGTTCACGAAGAGTATGTTTGAGCCCACGAGCCGTAGGCAAGTGGCGCAATTCATTCTGAATGAACAATGGCCATAATCGCGAATATAATCCTATGCTTTTTCTACACCTTGCACTATTTTTAACACAAAATACAAATTGTGATTTCCCGATGAAGCAACGAACGAGCACTAACTGAGAACTGAAACAATATGGTGGGCGATACACATAGAGCTATGGTCGGAATTCTTCGGGTTCTTTCGAGATTTTAGATCATATAGATAAGCTGGATCTACGAATATACGCGATCAATGTTATATAAATTGCAGTGATTAATGAAAATCCATAAATCCGGTGTGATTTATAGGTACCATTAATCACTCAAAAAATGCTAATAATGACCACATAACTAAATAGGTGTAGAAAAATATAATTTATGCTTTACTTGCAGCTACAAATATTTTTAGAAAACGCGTAAAATACGACATTTCAAAGCAAAAATCAAAAATCAAAATGATTGCAATCGCATAAGTTGGATAGTACTTTATCCACATAAATAGCCACCAGCACATTATAAGAAGGTTGGTTGTAAGTATAGTCTTCTTTCTGTGAATGACGTGTGTCCGATTTTAATGAGGATGCTTGTGTTCCGACCAGCACCATGAGTCCATTGCGTTGGAAGGTGTACAGTACACAAGGATGACCTGGGTGGTCTTCCGTACACATCCACACATTTAAAGCGTGTTCACCATCGACCAGCTTAAGCTCAATGCGTTAACACTCCACAACCAACAACAATTTAGCTTTAGCAAAACTTAATATCAAGAAGAAGAACAAGAACAAACAAAATTAAACCAACAAAAACTAAAAATCTTAGAGAAGTATATATTTTATGTAATTTTTAACAATGAACTTTTATTTAATTTATACAAGTAATAAAAAAATGCAAAAAGTGAAGTTAGAATGTTAGAAACTCCTTAAATTCCTTTTAAACAGTACACATTTCCAAATTAAAGCAAAGAACAAAGGCGCTGTGAGGCATGAACTAAATCTAAAACAAGGAACAAAATACATAAGCTTCCTCCAGGAAAAGGTAAGTGGCACGTAGGTATACGACGATATAACGTATCAGCATCAGGAAGAAGACTACGTACCTATACGCAGGTGTTCGTTATTAAACTTCGATCTAAGTTTCCCAGCAGAGTAAGCGCGAACAAGCAAGTTTTCCAAAACGAGCGAATTGAGTAATCACCTGCTACCAAACAGTGTAACCTACTTTCTACACCAATAGCAGGAAAAACATTGACATAGAGGGAAAGAGAAAGACCGACCGTTGTTAGAGAGTAGGAATAGAACTAGATATGCAACGTCTATGGACCCAGAAAACCAGTCAGCGCTGAACAATCAGGACTTGGACTCATAACATTCAAAATCAGTGGAACCACGCAGGACAATGCAAAATCTCTCATTCTCAATGTTCTTCCAGTCAAAAATGTGGATCAATTGGAGTAGGTTTTTGTATAGGAACTATTTTCACTAGGTACATTTGTGGGACGACACTAGAGAAAAAGTGGGACAGGAGTAGGGCAGCACACTGTTAACATGGTACGAATTTTAACATAGACGTTGCATATCTAGTTCTATTCCTACTCTCTAACAACGGTCGGTCTCTCTCTCTTTCTCCATCAAAATTTAAGTGTGCGTGTGTTATATGTTTATCATCTTAATTTTTTATTTCACTGCGTAACTTTTAAACTTAAATGAATCTCTTTATGATTGATAAAGATTTGAGAGATTGAATTTTTAAATTTTACAATCATTGTGCTTATTTCTTCATATTGATTTCTTTATGTGTCCGAACATATCGTCTACTATGCAATTCTAACTTTCTCTTTATTTCTAGCTTAGAATATTTTCTTACAATCTGCTGACCAAATATTTTTCTTCTCCCTACGTTTCAAGCTTTCTGCTACTCGAGCAAGCTTGAGACTGGGGACTTCTTCTTCAGCCTTCAGCATGAACAGTTCACTTTTCTATCTTCATCTTAACCAAATATATTTTAGAATGTAAGCAACAAAAACAATTCAACCAGGTACACGCGTGGGTAAGTTATTTCTACGAATACTTCATCACCCACAGATATTAACTCCACAATGTTTATAACTTATAAGTATTGAAGTTTCGCTTTCGCTGCCATTTTTATGTTGGTTTCAGTTACAATCCCTGTTGATCTTCTTCCCTCGGCCCTCATTATTGTATATTTACAGTTACAGTGCGTATTTATTCTCATCTTTCTTTTGTGTAACTGCTAGTGCCTATAATTATTTCACTGTAATGTAATTATAGCCGATGCGAATGCTTTGTATGCAGTGTGCATGCACTATATAGAACGTTGGAAGGACGTAAAACTTAAATGAACATATAGTAGATGCTATTGCTATACATATAAAAAAAGAGATCGTAGGTATAGAAGCTTTTTGGCAAAAAAAATGCAGAAGAGTAAAACGAAACTTCCTCTGTGCTCTCACATGGAGCTATGGAGATCGGAGGCTCTCCTCGCCTGTCTCTGCGGTTGAACTCGCGGTCGCAAGAAAATAGTCTCCGTTCGGTTGGAGATCTTTTGATAGTTTCCGAACGTCCGTTCCGTTCCATTCCATTCGGTTCAAGCAACCAACGAACGTAAAACCACGTTTGATGGATGGTTTTTCGTTTTTTGCAGACGAATTCTTCACGCTCGAATTGATCAGCCTTCTCGATTATCGGCGGCGCGCATTAAAATTATCAAGATAATGCGACAGATAATGGAATGGGTTACCGACTTACCGACTCCAAAATTAAGTTCAAACGAGTTAAAAATTAAAATAAAATATTCGTTTGAAACTTTACAACATTCAAGATCTGATACCTTTTAATCTATAATTTTTACCAAAATAAATGCAAATCTTTAAATAAGTACACCTAATTAATTTTATTCCAAATTTTAATTGTTCCAAAATTAGAAAAGTTTTTATATAAAAAAATGTTTGATTTTTAATGTCATCGTGATGTGTCGTCGTTCGACCCACATCCCCACTCTCTCCCCGTCCGATGGCGTGTCCTTATCAATAGATACAAGTCCCCTCCCCACTGCAACGAGTTTGGCTCGTATATTTTAGCTGCGAACATAGCACATGCAATGTTTGACGATAAAATAAACGCACCGTATGTTTACTTTTCAGATGCAAAATGAAATGAAGTTATTTTATTTTTTTTATATTTCTCGGTAACTTATTTGTTTCGTTTATTTCTTTTCGAACTTCTATTATTTATTGTTAGCTCTTAATTCCATCCTACCTTTGAACATTTTTTCTCGTTCTTTAATATTTATTTCATAAATTCGTTGCTTAGCCGAGCCCGTAAGTTAGAGTTGGATTTTAATTGCACTTGTAGTGTTGTAGATACTTATTTACTTATATTCCTAATTGGTTTCTTGGTTTCTACATATATTTATTGTTATACATCGTAACGCGTATTATACGCGTATTTCGCTTTAATAACCAACTTATTATACTTTTATTATTATGAGGCAATTCACAAAGGAAACATTCGTTCCACGATAGACGATGAACGATGGTACTTTATAAAGCGATTTGAAAACTAACTATGTAAAGAATATAAACTAATAACGAGTGATTCCTCATAATATTTGCAAACAAATCGAAAAAATATAAGCTATCCATATGTTTAGAAAAGGTGCACAAATTTCTTTTATTCTGAACATCCAGTATATTCAAATAATAAGTATAATAACTGAAAGCGCAATGAAAAACTAATAACTAACAAATCCACACATTACTGTAACAACTACCTACACACAAGAACGAAGGATATAAAGAATGAAAAATTGGAAACAAAAAAAAATTGAAGATAATGAATGAGAGCGTCGCAATTATAATGTCAACTTGGTATGCCTTGTTTTGCCTTCAATTGTCTTGCGTTGTCTTATCCTGTCTTGGGTGAAATCTCGACTATAATTTCGTCATTTTTCGTATGAGAAATATTTTTACTTTCATTAATAATTTGTAGGCTTCATAAATAACTGTATAAATTCATTAATTATACTTATTTGCAAAGCAAAAACATGGATACACCAAAATTACTTTTACTTCTAAACTTATCTAAATAAAATTTATTTCTAGATTTGTATCTATATAAATCATTTGTGTATTTATTAGGATTGTTAATTGGAATTGGCAGGAACAATAACGCCAATAACACTTTGTCTTTGAAATATGTCGTTTATAGTTACGTGCCGCAACGAAGTGAAGTTTATATATCTACAGGAGAAACGGAGAAAGTTACACATTCACAAATGCATAATCCAATTTGCAGTTCGCATATTCGCAACATGAAGCCAAATCGTCCCCAATTCCGTTTCCATGTTCCAGATCCTGCATGCATCTAAACCTAAACGTCGTCGATTTGCATGCGCAAATATCGACGAGAGAGACTGGCTTGGCAAACGAAATCAACTGCCAAACCAATTGCCACACTAAACTAAACAATTACATATGCAATGCCAACATTTGCAATATTTATTATATTTACATTTGCATATACTCAAAGGTTACTCTAATTCAAAATATAATTTGCCAGGTAACTCATATTATCATCGTTAATGTTACGACAAAGGGAAATTTTTCTTCACAAATTCACAACAGAATTTGTGCTAGCGCAGTTGCATAAGACGTTCTCTAACAACGCCAGCTATCAAATAACACTTTTTTTTCATTACGTAACACTGTGATATGTCCACCTCCTTCTTTCTCTATCCGTCTCCTTCTTTCTAGTTATATGTTCAATCCATTAATAGACAATTGTTGTTTGGGTTGCATTGCTGAAGATAACTTTTGTATTAGCTAATTAAATCAATATTTAAATATATTACTTAAAATTCCATGCTTGTTTTGAATAAATGCAACATTGTAAACTGTCTCACAACATAATTAATATAATTTGTTGAACAATGGGAATATATTAATCCGATTTTTAATATATTTACATAACAATTTTCCATCACAATTGTCCTCCAAACCCAATGCATGTATAAAAAAATCGGTACGGGTTCGCACCGGACAACTTTCTGGCCATATACATTACGATTTCGCAGAGCTCGTCGATCCTAAAAGTAATTCTGATCATAAAGTGGCATTTAACGGTCTCTATTTTGTTTATAACACTAAGATGTATAAAAATTAAAAAGTTGTCCGGTGCGTATCCGGACCGATTTATTTTAAATGTAAAATTAATTAAAAAATTGTTTGGTATAACCCATACTAATTTTTTTTTATTTCGATGACATTTAACGTCACACACACACACACACACACACACACACACACACACACACACACACACACACACACACACACACACACACACACCCGCGCGCGCGCGCGCGCGCGTGCACACGCATTCGCACACATGAGACCAAAAACGGATCGCCACAAATCAGGGAAAAATAACACTTTAATTTTTTTCATGATCACCTTACTTTCTTATGCCTACATACCTTCGGTATGTGGCCAGAAAGTAAAAAAGAAAAAAAAAACAGAAAAAAATTTATGCTTTGTTTTCGCTCTTCGCCTTATAGAAATTAAAGATTAAAATTATGTGTTGAGTACATTATAATCATAAACATGGAAATAAAATGAAACCAGATATGATTTTGAGAAGAAGATAGAATGAATACGAAGTCAAGTGGAATTCTCGAAGAAGGCGAAACATCGAAGTCAGCGAAATGTGACGAAAAATGTAACAGGAGAATCTTGTTCTTTTTTTATAATCATACAATACGAAAAAAGTACAACTACTCATAGATAATGAAATATATAGGTAGATAAAATGGAAATATGCAGGGTGAAAGAATAGAACGAATGGAACGAAATGAACGCCGTGGTTATAATTATTATAATTCCAACAAGATGGTCCCCATCCTGATATGATCGATGAAAAATGAATAATACATTGGTTCCACTTATTTGCAATAAAAATGGAATAAAGTAAAATGTTAAATACTCTAAGTACCTAATTAGTACGTTCAGATATTTTAAATAAACGCTGTAATTAAATTGTTATTTTTACTAAGTAATTGGACTGTTAAAATGGTTGAAATAGTTAACATAACATATAAAATTGAATTTTTTGCAAGCAACTTCTTGCAACAAGGCGTTTCTAGGCATAAATAATAGTATATTATTCAATGACCGCATATGCATGCTATTATACGCGAGGGCGAAGGTTACGTAGTGGGGCGAAGCCGAGCGGAGTAATCGCCCGAGCATATATGCACGAATTGAATACTATACTTTATCCGCGACGACAAAATTTAATTTTTATACTGCAGTATGGCTTTCAAAATTAATAATTCAACCATGGAATTCAACTTGCAGTGTGGAGACATTTGCTTGACGAACAGTATTTGACAACTTGAAAAGCTGTCATTTCATACACTCCCTTTAATGTAAATGTGCTGGCTTTTTTTACTTGAAAACCTTCCGATTGTCTTTTCAAGAATGCAACCAGTTTAGGATACCTGTCAATGTTCACATTTTCGTGAATATTTAGTGTACTTTTGAGCATAGAATTATTTGATTTTTGCGGCAGCAAATTTTCTGATGCACATGCTGCTGCCTGTGTGATGTCTGGTACAGTGGATTTCTTCGACTTGATTCATTTCGAACCAAACGAAACGAAGCACAAACAATAAAACCACGAAACGAAAACACCAAAACACCATATACGAATATGCATCGCGAGACGTTTGCTTGACAGACAATTTTGACGCCTATCATATACGAGATATTTCAAGCTGCGCTCGGATATTCTCTATTGACTCTTTTCACTCTAAACGCTCTTTAGTCGTTCGGCTAGGCCAAAAGGGTGAATGGCGCATTCTTTATATGCTCCAACTCTGTCTGAATATCCGAACGCAGCATCAGCTCAATGACGTTTTAGATGCAGTTCGTGTGTGACATTTCCTTATTGAATGCAAGGAAGCGTTCTGCTTGACGTAAAATAAACCTCTAGAGGAATAATGGATCCATTATTAACGTGTGTCAAGCTCATTATTCGCGAGTGGTATTAATGTGAGTTTATGCGCCTGCATACATACCTAATAATTGTTGTTTT
>JARJEB010014148.1:0-10628 GCA_030264535.1 Liometoxenus newtonarum | reverse complement strand
TTGTACAGAATTTTAGTGATATAAAAACCTAATCGATCACACTTCCACTTTCCGATCAAAATTGCTTTTACGGTCGACGATTTCTACGAAATCGTATTGGATATGGCCAGAAAGTTGTGTGGTGCGAACCCGTATCTACCGGTTTATTTTAATTTCTATGACATTTAACGTCAATTTCAATATTGATGTTTATATTCTCAATTCAGAGTGTCAGCATGATGGGAGCAGCATTGTTCTATTCTATTCTTGTGCTGGTGACTGTTATTGGATTGTTGAAATGGTAGCACATATCTACCAATCCATTAGCCCTAGAACAAATTTTTTTGACGAACCTTGTAGGAAAGTTGAAACACCTTAGGACAACATAAGATAGTTTTTTGCTAAAATCAGTATTTAGAGAGTTATGCGCAAATTAATATTTTGAAAGCCAACAGCTTCTTTCTTTACCAGCCGATGTTGTTTATATTAACTCCAGGTTCAATCTAGATGGTCATCTGCCCAGGTGCCAAATTTCATCCCCATAGGTTGATTGGTTTGCCCGCAATTTTGTACACATACACACACGCCCCACAGACGCACAAACATCAGACCAAAAAGCCGATTTTTGACCTGGGGTCAACGGATCTCCACGAATCAGGGAAAAATAAGACTTCCTTTCTTATGCCTACATACCTTCGGTATGTGGCCAGAAAGAAAAAAATCATTTGCATTCAATATTTATTTACATATACCTAGGCATTCGTTGGCGCTATGTGGACGGTAACGTTATTAAAATATCGGTTAATGGAAGAGGTAGCCGGTAACCGGCAACCGGTAGACGGTAACCAGTTACCGGTTTCCATATTATGGTAAAAAATAACGAAAATTCAAAAATAATAGCATTTACTGGTATTTTCTTAACGGTATTTTTTACGAGTTCTGTAAGCCTTGCTTAATATACTTATAGGGCCTTTACAGTAAAGTGTTTTACTGGTAAAACTTCCAGGTTAGGTTTTCAGAATAATCTTCAAAATTATTCTTTACTTTTATACAATAGGAATATTTTTAATAAATTAAAAATGTTGATTGTAAATGGCATATTTTCTTATTGAAACATTCAGTATCCATCATGATATATGTATAAATGCACCGCAATATAGAATATTTCTCATTCTCATAATCTATCTGTAAAGTTGGTTAGGTCGTAGTAAGGCAATGGGGCCCAAGCGGAGCCGCCAGCGCGCCAGTCCGACCATCTGTAATTAAATATCGCCAACCCTGTAATTATGGACAGTAAATTTCTGTATGCGGGGGCCTCGACTTGATAACGTCTATAGTGCTGGACTTTAGCTTACCGAGCTTTCTTTATAAGGGCCATCTTTCATGTCCACCGTGCTTTGTGGCCCAAAATAACAACAACAAAAATCATGGCATCGAGCACTGTGACGTGCGCGCACATTAAACAAACAAAATTTTATTCAGAAAACAAAGACACGAAAGGAAAGGAAAACCATTTGAATAAGAATTCCTACCATATTTTTTCTAAATTCCTTTAAGAGTATCCGGAAACATGCCTATATCCGCTTGTAGTCTGTTTAAGATTTTGCATTCAACTGGGATGCTTACCTGAAACAAGGAAAATTTACAAAATTTCATTAAAAAGTTTTCAGAATTAGATATGCATATTACCGTTTAATATTCAAGTGCACCACAATATAATCTTAAATATTATTAAATGCTGCCTGTTGGCCCCAGCAAGAAAAGCATATTGAATTCGGTACAATAAAAGTGTAATCAAGTTCGTGGGAGTTTAGGACGTCGTTTTCCCCGAGAGCTTTAAAATGCACCCCTCCGGATTTAATCAAATGTAACAGATTTGGCGTAATAACAGAATCAGTGCTTTCGTTTTTCGTTCTCCCCATAAACGCTAGAAATGAAAATCCCACACAGCGAGGCTCGCGACTTCTCTGCGATTCTATCTCTACCAAATCAACATGAAGAGTATCTATATGAATTGTTCAAGTGAACTTTATTAGGCAACCCTAATATGGTTTCAGTTTGCCTTCGGGCTATCGCATGTCGGGTTTAATCCACTGTTATGATTGAACCTTTTCATCCAGCCACTGTGAACTGCCACTGCGGAATTGAATAACTAACGATCTAACAACGGCGACACGACACGACACGACACGCTCGTTTCTTTTTGATCTCTGAAGCTTTTTTTTTCTGGCTCGTTTCTGGCTTTGTTTAATGATTTCTTTTAGTTCTTTGCATTTCAATCATTTTATTTGTTATTGTAAAACAGAGAAATGAATTTAACAAGGCTTAATATCAAAGTGACCATTTTTCATTCATATATCTACAAATAATTAATATTTTTAAATTTACAAGAAAAGTTATCTCTCTCGTTGGGGATCGAACCCAGACCTCTAGCATATCTCGTGCTGGTCGTGCAGTGGTGTTTTTATTGTTATATATGAATGTTTCTAAGAATGTTAATGATTTATACAGAGTGTTCAGACTGAAATATAATTTGCATTTTTTGTGTTGGTTAAAATTAATTTATAACTTCTATACTCATATTGTGTTTTTTTTTTAAATTCATAACAAGGTGTATATTACCAATATTTGTTTTGTCATGTGAATAGATCATTTATAACGTACTTATCGAGTAATTTACCTGTACTTGCCGAGATTATTATCATGTCGGCTCATTTTTTGTTGTGGCCTTATCGACTATGAGCCTGCTTACCGTATAACTTAAATATGTATACTTTTAGTTTTAACTATGTATATGTTCACAATTTTCCCTTAGCTCAATGGGGCTCAAGCTTCACATCAAATTACTTAGAATTACTTACATAAAGTTACATTTTTACCCATTAACAAACAATGCGCTATCCCAATGAATATGTTGCTTGGTGCTTTCGACTTTGAAGTAAATTTTATTACCTATGCTTACCTAACAACTTTATAAAGCACACACGCACACACACACACACACACACACATACTATAGCAACTATCAAGCATTAGGTAGGTACTTGATATTTTATACAAATTATACCAAAACTTTTAAAAATAAACTAGAACGTGAACACGAGGTCATAACAGTAAGAATGAGATTATAGAAAAGTTTCTAAAACTTCATGGCTCTTTGTAAGTGTAACTTTTTGGAAAAGTATGAGTGAGCTTCTTAAAACAATTCAATTCAATGAGATTTGCATATGCCGCATATTCCATATCCTTTATCTCATCAAAGCAAGGATTTTTTACGATTCATTTTCAGGCACCACGCAATATTTAATCTTCACTTTCAAGAAAAAATGAATTATGATAATATTTTATGATTTAACATCTCTATAGGAATATTATATACTTATACATAATGGAAAAATGAATGAAAAATAAATATAAATAGAAAAGACTGAAATTGTTGCGCATATACCTACCTAGTTTTAGATTCAACAAACGCATATAAATATTTATTTATTTAAATGGATTTCTTTTGTTGTTTGTGATATGATGTTGCGCACGATACGCTCGAATTGTTTTTAATAATGCGAAGAAGTGAAGATTGAAGAAGATGCGCATACGTAAGTGGTTTACAATACGTATAATATTTACACTATTTTAAATAATGGCCTGCTTGACGCCAATTATGACAGGAATGAGCGCGCACGCACAAACTAATGCTCAAACGAAGGTATACGAAATAGGTATCTACCTAGAACACACACACACACATACACACACACACACACACACATACACACACACACACACACACACACACACACACACACACACACACGAAAGAACATATTATGATCATTATCATTAAAATTATCATTAGGAATTTTTCAATCATCTAAATAATTTGTATACATATATAGGTATAGACAATGCACTACTTTCTTTTCTATACCTATACCTAAAATATTTTTTACTTTCCAACTTACCAAAGTTTGGTAAGGACAGATAGGGTTTCGGGCAAAATTGAGAAGTAGCGTTTTTGGACGGATCACCACGAATCTCACTTTTTTGAGTCCGATAAAGTGGTTTTTGGAGGGCACAGAAATTTAGTGATATCGAAACCAAATCAGTCTCATTTCCAGTTTCCGATCAACGAGTTCTACGAAATCGTAGTGTAACCCATCGGAAAGTTGTGCGGATCATTATCATTAAAATTGTTATTAGGAATTTTTCAATTCTATTCGAATGTTTCTAAATAATTTGTACCTATATACAATATAGGTATAGATAATGCAGTATTTTCTATATACCTAAAATATTTTTTAATTTCCGACTTACGGAAGGTATTGTAAGGATAGATAGGTTTTCAGGCAAAATTTCGAAATAGCTTTTTGGGCGGATCTCCACGAATCTCACTTTTTTGAGTCAGAAGAAGTGGATTTTAGAGCGCACAGAAATTTAGTGATATAAAAACCAAATCAGCCCCATTTCCACTTTCCGATCAACGAGTTCTCCGAAATCGGAGTGTAACCCATCGGAGTTGTGCGGTGCGACTTTAACACACCGATTTATTTTTATGAAAAATGCGATTGAGACTCTTTGCGCACCAAATCAAGCATTCGATTCATTCTTTCAATGTAAGTAAATGAAAATGTAGATAACGAAGAAAAACATAAATAAAACGCATAATTCCATAAAGCGAAAAATGGCAGACTTTTAGGTACTTATAAGTAATGTAAATTATACATGTTTTTTTTAAAAACTTTTTGTGAGACTGCTGATGCTGCTTAAAAAAATAATTAAAATTAAAGAACGAAAAATAGGAAGTCGACAATTAAATATTAAATATTCACCTGAGAGTGCAAGATTCAGACAGTCAAACTATACCAACTTCATAAACATATAAGCAACTTTCAAAATTCACGTTTTCATTTTACACTTTAAAAAGGTTTTTATTTTATTGTTTATTCATTGCTGGTTTGAATGATGTCTGCTTCTCTAGACCATGCCACCTTGGCGAAGATTTGTCTAATAATTTGCGCATTGAACATTTAAATTTAATTCAACATTAAAAATTTGAAGACGTCGCTTCCTGCGATTGCAACTTTTTGTTTTCATTCTTTTTCTTTATATTAACGAATTTACGCGATTTTTAAAGGATGTTTTCAAACAACGCTCGCCAATGATAATTTTAATTTAAGCGACAATTATAATAACAATAACAAGTTTCAATTAAAAAAAATTAATTGTGTGTTTTGTTAAATTTTGCTGTTTCTTTTTGTTTGCCTGTTTGGTAAGCATATATATTTTTACTTTGGCTGATGATGTTAAAAATATTAAATTTTTGAAAGGTGTGTCAAAATAACAATAGCTAGATTTCTTCATTCTTCATGTAAGTATTAGTTATTCGCGTTTTTATTTGAAGAATTACTTTAATAATGGGCGGCTTGGATGGTATTCATTTTTTTAATTAAATTAAGCCCGAATAAGCGCATATAAATGTGTTTATGGTCGAAATATGCAAATCTTTAATAGGTGAGCCGTTTCTCTAATAAAACTGTAGCACATTTCATAATCAACTTGCCATATATTAGTGGTTTTAAGTTAATTAAAGAAAACTATTCGCTTTAATCAACTTGCCATGTTATAGGATCCTTTTAATACCGGGTGCTAATTGAACTAACTATTTGCAGTATTTATAATTCAATTCAAAGAAAATTCAATTATTTCTATCAAGAAATGAATTTTAGGGGGAAAACACTGGACTAGATATGCTGAGGTCTGGGTACGATTCCCAGCGAGAGAGATAATTTTACTTATGTGAGATTAAGTATATTATATTATATGAGCAATTATGAATTACGGCACTCGCCTTCGGCTCGTGGGCGCAAACCTCATCCTAAATAACTCACGGTTTCCAAAGTAATTCAAATTGAACATTTAATGAATTATTTCTGTTGAATAAATAACCGTTAATGGTAATACACGCTTATCAATCACAATTCATCACTTTCTTTCATCTCTAGTTGAGTACAAAGCTTTAGAAAGTCAAAAAATTTTAAATATAAGTGCGTGGAACCTTTTTAGTTAAAACGAGTTTTGTTATAACCTTACAAAATAAAGGATTGCAAAAATTCAGTTTGTACTTTTATACACAGCCACACGTAACTTTAAGGTTATCGATCGAATGAAATGCAATGGAAAAGAGAAATCAATCATTTTTAACAATGTGGTGACAACGGCAAGTGTCTGATACCCTTGTAAATTTGGGCACCCTTTCGGGATAATGTTATCCGGTGCACGTTTGACACCAATGCATGCGCACCCTCCATTTCTATTTACATCCGTGTTCATCCGTTTTGTAGTCATAAGCAAAGCTTCTCTTTTTTTCTGCAGCAGTTTGCTGTACTCTGTACTATAAACTATTAAACATTAAAGTTTCTCCATAAGGACCGGAGCCGAAACCCGTTACCAATTCAGTTCAATGACAACAATTTATACAACACCAGGCGTTGAAAAAGTATCTTACCTAACAAGTTTGGAAAGTCTTCAATTTCGCACGAGCGTGATAATTTGAAGCACGAGACGGAGTCGAGTGCTGCAAATCGTGCGAGTGTGAGGGAAAGTGACAAGTTTGACACTTTCCCCAACAATTTCTTGTTTTCTTATCATCTAGTTATGACTTTTCGGCATTACTTTTGCTTGATAGTGGCAAGAATTTCTAACGTCATTTCATAGTAGGCCTAGGAAAAGCAATTTACAAAATTGCTCAGTTTGATCAAAGAGTTTTTCATTTTCGTAAAAGTTTTAGATTGTTTGGTATACTTATACGAAACAGAAAAAAGAGAGGCGACACTATAATTAATTCTCTTTCCTCAATTCTTCAGAAATTCCTCGTAAAAGTGAATTAAAATTGATGACAATAAGACAATTAATCCGTCTTTTTGTTTTAACAAAAATAACAATGTAGCGACTAAGCGACAACTCTTTAAGAGTCTTTAATTTCTTTAAATGTTAATTATTTCTATACTTTGTTGTTTTGCCATCACATCCGATGTTTCAATTACAGAATTTATTAAATTTATCGTCATATATAATTTATTTTAATAATGCTTTTTATTCTTTTGTGTTTTGATTTTTTTTCTATTTATTTTTATATAAGTATCGACTTTTTTTGCAAGTGCTGCTGGTGTCTGTGTTCAGACACGTTTCCATATAGAGTAAAGTTTCAAGAGTAATAGAGGTGCGACTTCTCTTACTTCTTCTCTTTTAGACTTTTGATAATCTAACAAGAACGAGCAAAGTAACGAAGGAGCATTAAATGGTCGTAGCAGATAAGAATGAGACAAGTCTGTAATTATAACAATTAGACGCGTTCGTTTCCTTAGCCATTTACCTATCTCAAAACTAGAAGGGAAGGCTTCATGTATCTTCAACATCAAGTTATCTCTCTTCTTTCGTGCATCGCTCGTTCACGTCGTTTTGCTTTTCGTCGTCGTCTTCGAGTTTGAGTATTCGCGAAGATTGCTATAGAGATGACTGAGCGTAATTCAGCATCCATCCTAAGCTAAGAAGTTTTAAAAGCTGGGCGTACATTTTACTCTTAACAATATTCATTATCGTATTATCAAATTTAACACTTTTTATATATCGTAACAGCGTATTTTTGTACTCATTACGCATTCTTCCTTTCTGTGTATTGCTAGGTTGATGTTCGTTGCCGGTTTGCTGCAGCGCTGGATGTTATTGGTCAAAAGGTCTGTAAATGAGCGCCACTCTATGTTTAACGTGGCAGAGACACGGACTATAGATACTGTTTATTCACTACGGTTATTAATTAATTTATTAATTTCCAAGAAAATACAAAAAGATTAGCGACTTGTACACAGGCTAAATAATTCGCGGTGTAAATCTTTATTACCAAGTACGGGCCAACAGCCACACCGCGTTTCTATGCCTGTTTAAATCGCGGCAATACAAGGTTACAGCATGCCTCCTTGTCGATAGCATATGAAAACTAAAAAGATTAACTTCCTATATCTATTATTTAGAAATTTACTCAAAATAGTCTCATAAATAGTAAATATATACTCGTATGTATATCCTCTTTTCGTGTTCACATTAAAAATCTCCTATATATAGTTCTGTAGTGCATTTATTCGACATCATCGATAGCTTATGCTCAATTTATCGGATATATTATGTTTAATTGAGCGTGCGACAAGATTTATACGCACCCGAACCCTCTCTACGCGTTTTACTTGATTCCATTGCTTCTTCATTCGTTTATTTCATTCCATATTGTGTTCTCTCGCTGATGCTTGTATGCTTTTACATGTTCAACATCGAATAAACTATAGTCAAAACGCGCACGCGGAAAACCCGTATAGTAATTTGCCCAACAACACAGCACAACAGCTTCAGAACGAAAAAAAATGAGTACTAAAAAAAAAGAATGAGCGATAAATATAAAAATACCAATAAAAACGTATAGCCGACACGAATAAAATATCCCATGACAAGTGAACTGATTTATGGCGTGTTTCTGTTTATACGCGCATGTATAAAATGACAACACCAATCGAGTTTTAAAAATTATGTCAAAGCTTATTCAAATATAATATATACGCAGCAATTCATGAAAAATTTTCATATACAGAAGGTATAAAAGTCGATAGTTTGGTTTGGGCTGTGTTTTTAGAACATCCTGTAAAAAAATGTGTACTTTGCTCGTACAAAAACTTATTAACACCAAATTTTTCTTCTAATTTTTCATAGAAGTAGATACAAGTTTAAAATAATTTTTTTTCAATAAATATATACGTCTACATTATTTATTCCTGAGTTGGTCCCGTTTTCCGGGAAAAGTATAAAAAATCCGCTACGTTAAGTTATTACGCTGTTAATGTCATGAATAGAGAGCAACAACGGCAAAAAGTATTATACTTCCTTTTATACTTACATATAATAATGAATAAAACATATATTTCGATTTCCAAGTCTTCTCATTCTCAAGTTTATTATTTTTGCTACATCTTTGTGCCCAACATAGATTTATTCCGCGTTCTTATATGACTTCTTAATGAATAAAAAAAAGTACGTCCGACACGAATAAAATATCCCATGACAGGTGAACTGATTCACGGCGTGTTTCTGTTTATATGCGCATGTATAAAATGACAACACCAATCGAGACTTAAAAATTATGTCAAAACGTATTCAAATATAATATATACGCTGCAATTCATGAAAAATTGTCATACCTATACAGAGGGAATAAAACAAGATAATTTGTTTTGGGCTGTATTTTTGGAAAATACTGTTATTTGGCATTTGCTTATTAATTAAGTGAAAATATGTGTACTTGGTCCTACAGTGTCAGTTATTTCGGAACTCTATAACTATCATTATTCGCGGTTTCGATCATTTTTTCAATCAATATATACGTCATCATTATTTATTCCTGAGTTGCTCCCGTTTTCCGGGAAAAGTATAAAAACTCCATGATATTTCCATTTCCCTGAAACTCCGCAACGTTATTACGCTGTTACTGTCATGAATAGAGAGCAACAAGGGCAAAAAATATTACTTCCGTCTATACTTACACATATAGTAATGAATAAAATATATATTTCGATTTCCAAGTCTTCTCATTCTTATGTTTATTATTTCTGCTACATCTTTGTGCCCAACATTTATTTATTCCGCGTTCTTATATAACTTCATGAATGTTTATGTTTGTTTAGGGTTTTTGTATATCCTCGTATGAGAGTTAGATACATTTACTAAGTATAGTAAAAAAGTCCTTTAGATCTTTAGATATTTCGATCTTTAGAACTTTGAATCTTTTAGCAATAAATTAACTTCGTATAAGTACACGAGTGTGTCGTAATTGAATAAATGTTTACATCATTTCAATAAATCATTTAGCCAAGTGCTCATACCCACATAAAATATACCTATCTATACGTATAGCTAAAGTTAGTTGTTTAGCTATATAGCTAGCTAGCTATAGGACGGTAATGTCGAATGTGTTCAGCCGTTTCAGCATAAATTACAAGAAATAGATTCAAGCAATTATACACAAAGCCGTAATTACTAATTATCTATCGCGGACTGCGTTCACCATTTATCTCTTTTTATATACCTTTATATCATGGTCTAGAAGAACAATCATAACATAACTATTATTTCTATATAAGGATATATCTGTAAAGAAAAGTTTCTTTTTTCGTTCTTTGAATAAGTAGATATAGAATTAAATAAATATGCATAATGAACATACCGTGTGATTATTTTACCGTCGAACATAGCATCTTCGAAGGTAATGTGTATTGCTAAAGACACACCGACGGACGGTTCCATCTTTCGTCATGATGACGTCACGGAGCTCATCTGGACCACTGTGGCAGTTAAAAGGATCACCTCTGTACCGTCAAGGCTCCAATTGCCTTTGTTCGAGTTCGTGTTCTCGTTGTGAACTCAAACGACAATACGAACTCGAACGAATTGGTACAATTGGACCCTTGGATGTGCAGAGGTGTTCCAATTGTACTGTTCTAGGTCATCTGGGGGACATGGAACATCTCCATTGACCTTTCAGGATATTTTATGGAAAATAAATCGCGAACAGTCCGCAGACTATTATTTCGTGCGTACATTTTTATTATTTC
>JARJEB010014147.1:0-10503 GCA_030264535.1 Liometoxenus newtonarum | reverse complement strand
AATTGAATATACCCGTGGTTACCATGGCGACTACCTAACAATGTAAATACTCAAAATCGATATGTAAAATACAGGGTGTTTTAAACATTCAGTATACTGGCTCTTTCAAATATTTTATTTTATTTTTATATTATAAGTATAAAAATCGATGCGTGAAATTCGCAGCGGACAACTTTCCGACCTACATATACAGTATACAGTATGATTTCGTAGAAGTCGTCAATTGTGAAAGTAATTTTGATTGGAAAGTGGAAATTGCACAGAAATGTAGTGATACAAAAACATAATCACTCTTATTTCCTCTTTCCTATCAAAATTACTTTCACAATTGACTTCTACAAAATCATACTGTATATGGTCGGAAAGTTGTGCGCTGCGAATTTAAAGCACCGATTTTTACTTTCCGATACTACCGAAGGTATGTATAGGAAATTATCGGTTTCACCCCGAAAAATTCGATATCTGGTTTTCGACGGATCTCCACGAATCTCGCTTCCCTGAGTCCGAAAAAATGGTTTTTGTTCTGGTCGTGTGTGTGTGTGTGTGTGTGTCTGTTAGTCTGTAGGTATGTCTGTGACCACGAGTCCGACCGAACCGAGTCCCCGATCGAAATGAAACTTGGCACGCGGCTTCAGTGCCGGCACCTGACGATCTGATGTGAAATTAAGCAAAATCGGTAGGTAAAGAAGGGCGTGAAGGCAATTTATCTGAATTTCAAAATATAAATTTGCATATAACTGTAAAACAAAAAATACCCTCTTATAGAGATTCTCTATATTTCAAGCCTTATAACATTTTCTCGTAGGATGCATAGTTTGTGAGATATCAATTCATAACCTGTCAAATATGTTGTGAACAAAATTCCGGCCGAACCAATCGACCGATCGGAGTGCAACTTTTCGCACCGGTTTAGTGCCGAGATGAGATGAGCTGGTTCGAAATTTAGCAAAATCGGTCGGTAAAGAAGGGCGCTAGGGCACTTTATCTGAATTTCAGAATATAAATTTGCATATACTTGTCAAACAAAAAATACCCACCTATAGACACTCCGATTCCCTACATTTCAAGTTCTATAATATATTCTCGTAGGATGCATAGTTTGTGAGATATTAATTCCTAAAATGTCAAATTTGTTGTGAACAAAATTCCAACCAAACCAAGCAACTGTCAAATAAATTCTTGTAGAGATCTGAATTTTCTACATTTCAATATCTATAACATTTTCTCGTAGGATGCGTAGTTCGTGAGAAATTAATTCATAAAATGTCAAATGTGTGCTGCGAACAAAATTCCAGCCGAACCGAGGAACTTGTCAAAATGAAAGTAGGTATTCGGGTTCAGTATCGTAATAGAAATAGGATGACCTGGTTCGAAACTGAACAAAATCGGTTGATAAAGAAGGACACTTTACTTGAATGGCAGAACATAAATTTGCATATTACTGGTTAAATATTGCATCCAGGCAAAAGCAAAAAATATATTCCGGTAGCGTCTAAAATTCTCTACATTTCAATCTCTATAACATTTTTTCGTAGGAAGCATAGTTGTGAGATATAAATTCCTAAAATTTGAAATTTGCAACAAACTCAAAACAATGAATGGCAAGAATCGAATGTGCTATGATGACTTATTAACACTATAATTCCGATACTTAGTGTACAGATATTAGTTGCAGAGACAAAAACACGCTGAAAAGTATTGGCCCTTGCCAAAGAGCAAATCCCTTCCATCGTTTTTTTCTTTTCTGCAACTAATTTCGTCATATAGTTACACTAAGTATCGGAAAGTTGTGCGGTGTTCCGCACCGTATGTTTTCTTTTCGACTTACCGAAGGTATAAGGCAAAATATAGGTCTCGGTTTTCGACGGATCTCCAAGAATCTCGATTCCCTGAATCAGTGTGTCTATGAACAAAATTGCGGATAAACCAAGCAAATACGCAAAAAATTTAAAGTGCCGTTTTAAATATGGAATTTCGTTCCAGTGCCAGTCCCTAAATTTTTTGTTTCGTCACCATATACAGGGTGTCCCATTCTCATGAAATAGTTTGATTAAGTCTAAACGGTTAGAGATAGACGAAAAATGAAAATTCTATGTTGCCTTAGTTCTTCCTGCTGCATCTTGTAAAAATATTTTCAAGTATACAGGGTGTCCCACAAAAGCGTCACTGACATCAACTTTGTTTTTTTAAATAACTTTCTCTGCATTTTTGAAATCTGCATAAAATTTGGAATCGTTTGATACCCCATAGCCGACCCTTTGCTCCAACCGTTATCCCGCCATCATAACTTTTATGCCAGAAGTGTCACTTGCAAGGGACATTTCAAAAATTCATTACTCAGAGATGGTACGAGATAGCAAGTCGCGGTTTTCTCAGATTTTTAGAGGAGGAAACGTGCTTTCTTTCTATTGGTCCAAAGTTTCATTACCTGGCCTGGTGTATTTTCTGCGATTTTTCCAGGTTTAATCAGTATGCTCTGATTAAAACCTGTAAAAATCAGTATCGATAATATATATATAGTTAAAGGATAGTAAAGGATAGTTTTAAATTTATATTTTAAAATGAATTTATTAGCTTTATTTAATGATATGAACAAATCAAAAACGATTTGTGTTTACATTTAATTTTGTTTCAACATATTCTTGTTAAGATTCCAATTACTCGAGAAACTTTAATGATAAAAAATTTGGATTATATATACATACATGTAAATTAATTAAAATTATGGGTAAATTTCATTTTTGTATAAGATTTAATAATAAAATAGACAAATTTGGTCTTTATCGCGTATACATTAGCATAAAAACTTGAAACCCATTACATGGATTTTTAAATGTCATATGTCATTTACATTTGGTAATGAAACAGTCACAAAATGATTCAATTCAACTCCTTCTTCTTCCTTTTTAATCTTTTCTTTAGGAGTCAACCTATCAATGAAAAATAGCAACCAAATCATTGAAATTATCATCATAACAGCGGTAAATCCAAATGTCCAATAAGTACCATATTTTGTATAAATATAAGTAACAAACACGGGTCCCATCACTCTGGACAAACATCCAGCACCAGTTAACAACCCCATCCAAACACCCTGCGGTCTAGGTCCTAATATTTTCGAGAAGATTGTCTGAATTAACGTAACACCAATCGGATACCCGAAAACAGTAAATATGTAACCCATAATAAACTGAGTCAATGTCATCGCGTTCGTGTACTCGCACCACTTTTGACTTGACGGACATCCCACAAATTCCGTCAGATTACCACAAGCGTTATCATTACTTTTAGAAACAAAGTCCATTGTTACGTTCAAGGCTATAGAAACCAATGAGCTGTTGGCACAAAGGCGAGTGTTAAATCGCAATGAGTCATCATATACAAGAGGAGGCGCATCACCCATTGGAATATGAGCAGCACGTCCGACAACCATAAAGAAAAATCCGCACCAGATCATAACTTTGTTCTCCGGGAACCTTTTGCATAATGGATTAATCATCAGGAAGCAGAAGATAGAAATCACACCACCAATGAACATCAGGATTCCCATATAATATAAAGACTCACTCTTTGTCCACGCAAATTGGTCCATTGTCAATGAGGTCCCTAGAGTTTCCAGCAGCATGAAATTGAACACTAAGACAAAGAACGCTATAATCAAAGTCCATGCCGATAAGTAATCTGGTTTGTCATAGGTTTCTTTCTCTGCGCTGACCCCTTGCTTCTGCATTGCTTCCTTGGCAGCAATTTTATGCTCCTTAAAGAAGAATGGAAGGAACAGACAAAAATTAACGATCGACATTACTACATTGATCCAGCCGCATGCGGTGTACATGTCTAGCTTCAATTTATTTTTCAGTAGCCAAATACCATTGTCTCCTAATGGGACCACGGCTGTTTGAATGGCCGGCCCGATGACGAAGCCCAGGACTTGAGCTAACGATATCATCGATACCGCTTTTGTTCTTTCGGAATATTTTGTTGCTGCTGACACGTAAGAACGACATGGAGCAATACTTGCTGAAACACATAATACTTATTTAGCCCGTGTCACCATAGATAGAGCAGTAGCAAGCAACTTACCTGAACTGACACCGACCAACAGTCTCGTGAACAACATCCAATACTTTCGATTATCTACAACTAATTCTAGCGATGAGTACATGGCACTTGCAATTGTGAATATTCCTAATGAGCACAAAAGTGGCAGTCTTATTGAGCCCAGTTTGTTGCTCCACCAACCGAATAATGGTGAGAGGAGCATTTGAGCAAATGGATTTGCGGCAACTACGTAACCCATGAATTCTTTTCCAGCTGTTGGATCAAGCTAAAGTAAGAAATAATATAAAAATTAACAATTTATAATTAATACTTATATTAGGAGTTAAATGTTAAGGAATTTTTGCATTTAAAATAGTTTCTCATTTTTCTGTTTCGCTAATAGCAAACGCCAGTACAAAAGATACAAAAGTTAGGTAAAATGGTAAACCACAATTCAGTTTTACGAACTATTTTTCTTACATTTACTTAATTCGTGACGAATTCCTATATTGAAGCATCATCATGTCCAACATTTAGAAACAGTTTTTTTGAACCCCCACTATGTTATGTACATTATATGCAACGGGATTTATGCGCAGTTGCATAAGGAGTTCTCTAACAGCACTATCATAGAAAACTGTTGTGTTATATCCATAACGAAACACTTCAGTCCACCACCTTCCTTATCGTTTCATATTCTATGCTTTTACTGGCAATTGTTGTTTGGGTTGCATACGTTTTGAGACTGTTCGAAGTGTAACCTCGCGTGTGATTTGCGTTTGACGTTTGACTCGGCGTTCGGCTTATTCACAAGGAACAGCAGTGATTTCGTGAGTAATTTCGTGATTTAAATTGGTACACTGTCTCTAAAATATGATTTTGGGTGCGCAGTGCAAAAAATAGTGTTTGCAACTTCTTGCGTTAAGAAGGATCTTATTTGCTCCTTTCATTACTTGCTCATAAGACCCTCCTTAAGGAATTTTTGTTACGAAAGTTACTATGCCAAAACAGAGCGACTGGAAGAAATGCAGATCTCTCCCTGATGATCTACGGCAAAAAGGTATTTTCGGCAATCGACCTTGTCCGAGCATTCAACCAAATCCCAGTAGGTGAAGAAGACATTCCCAAAACAGCCATCACCACTCCGTTCGGGCTGTTTGAGTTCCAGTTCATGACATTCGGTCTCCGAAACGCCGCGCAGAACTTTCAGCGTTTTATCGACGAGGTATTGCATGGATTAGATTTTTGCTATGCGTACATTGACGATATTCTGGTCGCGTCATTATCGACAGAGGAGCATCTACACCACCTTGAAGTGCTATTTGACCACCTGCAGCAATACGGCATCGTTATGAATCTCGCGAAGTGCGTATTTGCGGAATCATTCGTAAAAATTTTAGGATATCAAGTCTCCAGTGAGGGCATATAGCCGCTTCCCGACAAGGTCAAAGCCATCAACGACTTTCCACGGCCAGACACGGTAAAGAAATTGAGACAATTTTTTGGAATGCTTAATTTTTACAGAAGATTCATCCCCAAAGCCGCCGAAGTACAAGCCCCGCTCAACAATCTCCTACACGGCAACGTGAAAGGAAAAGCGCCGGTAGATTGGACACCAGAGGCCAATCAAGCATTCTAAGCAAGCAAACACAGCCCAGCGACGCGGCTTTGCTTGGACACCCAGCCACGACGCACCACTGATGCTTCCGACTTCGCTGTCGGAGCAGTGCTTCAACAATGGGTGAGCGACCGTTGGCAACCGCTGGAATTCTTTTCCAAAAAAACTATGCCCAGCTGAGAACGAGTATGGGACGTAAGACCGAGAGCTGCTTGCCATCTATCCAGCCGTGCGGCATTTTAGACACATGGTGGATGCGCGACCGTTTGCACCGTATACCGATCATAAGCCTATACCTGGAATTCATCAGCCAATTCACAACCGGCATCCGTCATGTCGCCGGCGATGAGAATGTTGTCGCCGATGCTCACGTCCCGTGTGGAGAAAGTAGAGTCGCACATCGACTACGAGGCTCCTGCCGACGCACAAGAGGAAGACACTGAATTACGGCATTACACAGTGAACAATACCGGCTTGCGAATAAAACAAGTGCAAATTCCAAACACCAATGCACAATTATATTGTGAAGTAAGTACAAAAGCAGCGAGACCGTTTCTGATCATGGCATTCCGCCGTGCGGCCTTCGATCTAGTACACCGCTTGTTGCATCCTGGAGCAAAAGCGACCGAACGTTTCGTGTGGCCGTAGGTAAAGGCAGATTGCAGGGACTGGGCCCGTAGCTGCTTGCAGTGCCAGAAATCCAAAATGACAAGACGTATGTACCTCCATCATAACGATTTGAGCACATCCACTTGGATATAGTGAACATGCCGCTCTCTGAAGAATACTGGTACTGCCTCACTATGGTAGATTGGTTCACTAGATGGCCAGAACCTTCGCCTATGCGCGACCAAGAGGCCGCGACGGTAGTTCAGACGTTTTATAGTTCGTGGATCACACGATTCGGCATTCCACTGCGCGTCACGGCCGATCAAGGTCGACAGTTCAAGTCAAGCCTGTTTAAGAACCTAAATAACTTATTAGGCACGACCATTGAGGCACGACTCACTTTCACAATGGAATGGTTGAACGATTACACCGACAACTAAAGCCAGCAAGCAACATCCTCAATGGACAAAATCCTTGCCAACGGTGCTACTAGGAATACGCGCCGGTTGGAAGGATGACTTAAATGGGACATGGGTCGACAAGGTACACGGTCAGTCTTAACCGAAACACCCCACGCCGAACAAGCGCCAGACGACGGTCCGAATTCCGTCAATTTCTTACGACAACAAATGGGCAAATTCAGGCCAGTGCCTGGAACACGGCACCGGACGGTGAAAACATTCATGTTTAAAGACCTGTAAACAGGTCTTCCTTAGCCGAGATTGTGTGAAGAAGCCACTACAACCACCGTATGACGGTCCCTTCAGAGTCGTACGCCGAGCGGACAAGACATTTGTGCTAGACGTGAACGGAAAGCATGTCACGGTGACGATAGACCGTGTCAAGCCAGTGTACGTCACCACATAAGCGCCTCCACTACCACCACCCAGCATACTAACCTTTGCCACAACAACGACAACATACACCAACACGTCGAAAGCACGGCCAGGAAAACCAACAGCGACACCGCGACCGCCAACACCAGCACCCACAACGTCACCCACAACGTCAACCACAGCAGCAACGACAACACCACCCACATCATCGACTACAGGTCCCTCCATTCTTCATCCCTCGATATGCCTTTCGGGGTATATAAGGGACTGGAAGAAATGCAGATCTCTCTCTCTCTCTCTCTCTCTCTCTCTCTGATGATAGTTCTTGAATTAAACACGTCCGCTATTGTGCAGTGCGTTAAGTAACGCTCGGAATAGTGCGTGCTTTGATAGTATTAGTGTCGGTCTGTATGGTGTGTGAACTTCAGATAGTTATAACTGTTATAAGTTATAAGTGTGACGAGAAGGTGTTGTAGATCAAGAGAATGAACACGTGACTACATCTATCGGCATACAACGAATCATATGCCGGAATGCCACGTGTACAACATGGCTAAGCCTAGTGCGGCAATTTTAAACTAAGTAAAATGCTAAGAAAATAATTTATATTTAATAATTAATAATCGTATGAAGGATCAGAGGTTGCTATTTATAATTTTATTAATGTCAACTGGATTGAAGTGGCATAACGTTGACTTTCAGTTTTGTGGATTTGCAAGGAAAATTTGTGTTTTCTGTAGCCTCCAGCATCCTAGGGGTTTCAAAAGCAGTAATTTCGAATTTATTGTCGAGAAAAAGCGAAAATGCGTTGTGAAGGGACTACAGGGGGAAAGAGATATCAATGACTACGTTTACACCGGGGGGAGTTTGTGGGACTGACCTATGCACTGACCCAAAATCGACCTACTATAGGCCTTCTCTTTTAACGTTTACACCGAAGGACCGACAACCGACCTATTGTAAAATGTAGTCCTGACTTTGGTCTTCTTAAAACATAAATCGCCATCACGTACCTGTTTCAAATGAAAATTCAAATATTTAACCTTAAACTTTGCTAATGACAGCTCACGCTCGCAACCAAAACCAAAATCATGTCGATAAACAAGATTACAAAATGACTTGGGTCAGGTCAATCTCGGTTCTCTAGGGATTTAGGTCGGACTAAATTTAGGTAAGTCCACGACTTAGTCCTTGTTCATGATCGTTTACACCGCATGGACTAAATTCATTTGGGTCGAATTTGGTGTATAGGTCGCGGACCAAAGCTACTGTGTAAACGTAGTCAATGTGCAACCCACACAAAAGTCTGCGCCTATTCCAACATCTATCCCAGTTCCGCCAAAACAACAATATCTTCTTTATTCTCTAAGTAATGGTCAATTTGTCAATTATCGAGAGTCAAAGATCAGATATTACACGTAGTAATTCACTTAACAATTATTTTATTTTGTAAGCCAAAAAGAGACTTCCAGAATTAACATTTAATCAAACCGTTTTAGGGGACAAGGTCGTTCGGAATATTTAATGGCTTATATGCATACTTACTGCCTATTAATAGGTTTTCTTATGATAATACTTACTTTATCTAAATATGGCCAAACACCAGTCAAAATGATACCAAAACCGAGGGAGATCAAGAACATCGTGAAGTAAATTATATAAATGGAATTCCAACGTTCTTTGTATTCGGCATCGGTTTCTAGCCCATCTTCCAAGTGAGGCTTACTACCGATAATCGGCTCTGGTTCTGTCGTTGTGGATTTCAATTTTTGTTTGAAGTGATTCATTTTGTGTGAATATTATCTTCTGTAAAACAATTAACAATTAAATAACAATCTTGCACATATCATGAAATGAATAAATACTTTTCAACATCACTTATTTTAAAAAATATTATTCTACGAACTGAAGTTATAAATATTTTTATTCAAATCTTAATAAAAACCCTCAACGTAAAAATATAACGTAAATAAAATACTCTGTTAAAGAATAATATCTTACAAACTATTAAATAATGAATATCATAACAAGGGAAATTACAAATGAGGCAATACCACTATGCTCTCTGCCAGGAATCGGCAACATCTTTTGATCATGCGGGCCACTTTTAAAAGAAAAATTTTTCCGCGGGCCGCATATAGATTATATGAATTTCATTAAAGTTCAATTAACAATTAGCAGGAACAAAAATGCTTACGTTTATAGCAGACCGATACCTAATTCGTTTGCCATTTGTCGCTAGAGGGCGATTCATTACTTAAGCTTAGAAATTAAACATTGTGATAAATTCTATGTTTAACTTTTTAATTTTTTTATTTTCATTTTGCTTGACCGGCCGAATGAATGTCAACGGCGGGCCGTAGGTTGCCGACCCCTGCCCTATGCCATGCAATTCTACTTTTCACTTGCGTTCTTGACCAGAAACAGTGAAGCCTAAAATATATCTACGAATATGGATACGGGTCGCAACGCACACATGGCACAACTTTAATTCCTCCTACATTAACTTTGAGGAGAAATATTAATTGATTGCATTTGATAATCACTTAATTTCTGCACAATGTCTGCCTCCCGTATACTGTATACCCCCGGGCCAAAAATAATTATGGCGCCCTTACACACTCACCAATATTTTGCACCATACTGACAATCATTACTTTTCAAGAATCTTACTAATTAGATGTAAATATTTTATATTTATATATAGTGTTTGCACTAATTACTTAGTAAAAAGTTTAAATATACAATAGTAAAATAAATAACACAATACATAAAAGTAAGTAGGTATATTAGAATGCTGCTGCTATAAAAAAAATGCGTAATTAATAAAAAACACCACAAATTTGATTTTATAATTATTAATTTATTACATAAAAACATCATACTTATTATTTTGGAAATATTCACATATTAATTACATAATAATAGTAAACCGGACTACTTAAATGTATTATATTATTCGTAATACTTAAGAACTTAACCTACTTAAGAAAACCTTTTCTTGCTTTTATATCTGCAAAATTATTTATTGCTTCGTCCATATCTATTTTGTTTATTATATAATTTTCGATTGATAGCAATGCCAACGAATTTAATCTCCGCAAATGACCGCAAATAAGTTTTTATTAATTTAAGTTTGCTAAAACTTCTCTCGCAAGAAGCATCTGTAACTGGAATGGTCAGCAATATCCTTAATGCAGTCCACAAATTTGGAAATAAATTTAGCAAATTGTTTGCAGACAAATATTTAAGTATGCTTTCGGCAATACGGTTTCCATTGGAATCAAATCATTCATAGCTTTGATTTCATCAAACAGTTCCAAACCTAGAATATCTGATTCAGTGTTAACAGTTAAGGCTTGCTCTAAATTTAAACATTGGTCCTTTAAATTTTCTTTA
>JARJEB010014146.1:0-15986 GCA_030264535.1 Liometoxenus newtonarum | reverse complement strand
AACTCGTCTATCTTAAAAGTAATTCTGATCGTAAAGTGGGAATTGTTTAATTTCGATGACATTTAACGTCAATTTCAATATTGAAGTTTATATTGTCAATTCAAAATGTTCAGCGGGTCTCTACGAATCAGGGAAAAATAAGACTTTAATTTTTTTCAAGATCACCTTACTATCTTAGACCTACATACCTTCGGTATGTGGCCAGAAAGTAAAAAATATATATAATTGAAATCGAAAAACAATGAAGAAAAACTAATGGTTGGTAAATAAGGCAAGGCAAATGCTTGTAAGGAAGAGTAATAAAATCAATAGTTAAAGCAGAGGTTTTATATAATTTCGGTTTTGCGCCAGATATAGACAGGATGAAGTGAGTTAAATTAAAACTATACCAATTTAAGACCAAATCGGGTGCGAGAAATAAAAAACACTCTTGAAATCTAAAAGCTTTGAATGTAATCCATAGTAATCGGTTTCTTAGATCATTAACTGTGAAGTTTATTGCAAATTGAAGTCGATCGGTGCACCTCTTTAGCAATTATACTAGAAGAAAAATAAACAAATCAGTTAATGGAGTTCGTATACTTACATGAACTTTATTTATTTAATTTGTAATTTTATGCAAAAAACGATATGAAAATCGATAAGTATAAAATAATATTGAAACTATTGAATGGTTGATTTAAATAATTCATATACCTAGAAACAGGTCCGTATAAAGTTGATTTGAAGTAAGAAATCTTTATATTGGTATATACCGGGTGGTAGGACATAAAAGTGAACATGGGGAATTTACACGGTATGTCATGTTTTTGCATATTCGTGGTCTCATTTACATGAAAATTAATTGCAATCAGATCAAATAAACACAATAATTTTCTTGCAGAGTTAAATAACCAAAGTTCTTGGACCTAATCTCTGTTATTCAAATTCCCTTTATGCCCTACCACCCGGTATATGCAAAATATAAACAATAATTGTGTAAATTGCAAATATGTCCAGTTCGTTCGAGCCTTAAATCTTGAAATGAATGCTAAAATGTTTGAATATTATTAGAAATCTTCCACTTTATTGCTCTTTTACACTGAAGCTTATTGCCTGTTGATACGTTGATTATTGTTTATTACCGATTTTCTTATTGCATCGTGGGCGTTTACATCAACACGAAATTCTTTGCATCTTTTCTACTGACCAGTTAACGAATTAAATTTGTTTTCTTCCTATTATTATGTAACGAAATAAATCATTTTCTAGATACGGAGGTGTTAAAGGGCATCAGCATAAGTCAAGATTCTTGAATTGCACCTTCAATATATTTCCATTAGTATACTTTTGATAAGTAAAAAGTCATGTTCACATGCACATAAAGTAGAATGAAACGGAATTTAATTGTTCCATCAGTACCTACAATTTATTGAGACCCGTTGTTGTAAATTATTTTTTTATGATAACACAAGCACTTACTTGCTTGTAACTTTTCGTGGAATTAATAACATTATTCTAAAAACATAAAACGTTTTTGAACATGCGATGACAATTATGAACATATCTTCAGAATTAGTAAAAAAAATAAAATATTTCCGGACAGCATTTTTATTATTAAAATAAAAATCAAATTTATTTCATAAGAAATGGAAGATGAAATTTTCTTATTTTTGCATTGAAATTTATAGCAGGTTTTGTATAATTGTTAATAAGATTCTGACGATTACTTTCACCAATTAATAAGCCAAAATTACATCAAACAAAAATAATTTTCTATTTGCTAGGAAAATAATTAGAAACGTTCTTAAAATTACTGCATCATTTTTTATAAATAGGTCCCTCAAACAAAAAGCGACAACAAAAATATCTCAAAAATATTTAAAACAAAAAAAGTAGACTTAAATTTAACGAATGGAATATAAATATAAGAAAATTGTTGTTTCAATTTCAGTTTAGATTATGTAGTAAGTACTAAATGCTCTACCATAAAAAGAAAATTTCAATTAGTCTCATTGGAGACTAAAATGAAGTCAGTCTTTTTAATCTACAATTCTTCGGTGCTCTTCCATTTAAATTTATGAATTTGAATACTTCATTCGTTGTAACTCTGGTTGGGGTTTATTGCTTTTGTGTATGGCATATTTTTATTTACTTTTAATGCTCATTTTATGTAGGTAAATTTCTTGAGCCACACGAGAAGAAGAGCATGAAAAAATCGCGTTATGGCACTCTATTTTCCAGACTACAAATTAAAATGAAATATAACCACAAAAACTACAAAAGGTTAAAGTTAACTAAACTTATCCAATTATCATACTAAGAATCGTCAAAATAATTAATTTGGAATCTCATAAAAATAGGACTGAAATTTATCGCTTCCTCAAGTGAGTTCATAAAAGTTGAAAATTTTTTCAGAAAAATAGAATTTAAGCGATAAATACATGCAGCTTCTCTAATTATATTAATGAAATGTTCATTTTATTGCCAATTTAAAATTGAAGATTGGATATACCAAAACGTATCCAACGTATTATATTCGTTCTTCTTTAGTTGAAGTTGTAAAATCCGGTTGCATCGTTGCACCATCATCTCGTGTCATGTCATGGATACGAATATATTCTGTATCTCTTTGAGACTTCATATTTGTCGTTGTTTGTGGTGTGGACATTGTGGCTGCTGTGGCTGGCTACCTTATAAGTTATAGCTTCTTCATACTTCAAATGTGCATCATAAAGTCGTCGACGATTTGTGACTCTTGGAAATGATTTCGCGTTAACCCAAAACCGCAAAAATCCGACTTGCAACTCGCCCGAGTCATAAAAAACTAAAACTTCGTATACAAGACATGTCGATACTATATTTATATTTTTCTATATACAAAGTGTCTCAAAATATCATTAAATTTTACTAGTATTGACTGGTTCCTATATGAAACCGAAAACATAATGAAAAAGTTCCAAAACCTTTGAAAGTGCAAAGAAATTAAAATTATTTAGGAATCCTACAAAATGTTGCGAAAAATTGTTGATATTTTGGTTGATCCAATATTTTTGATTTATATTATATTTCTTCTCGGACTTATTTTTACTTTTTACATTTTTTTACGAGTGATGACCGCGGGTACGGTCATCCAATATCTTGTTGACCTGTTCTTTGGTTCTTTGGCTTGGCTCATCATTCATTTCATTCATTCAGGTTGATAGTTTGATAGGTTGATTTTGAAAATAGGTTGGAAAAGCTCCAAAACCTTTGAAAGTACAAAGAAATTAAAATTATTTAGGAATCATACAAAATGTTGCGAAAAATTGTTTTTTTTTTGGTTGATCCAATATTTTTGATACATTTTCTTCTGGGACTTATTTTTACGTTTTACATTTTTATTTACGAGTGATGAGAATATCTTGTTGACCTGTTTTTTAGTTCTTTGGCTTGTTTCCTAATTCATTTCATTCATTTGGGTTGATTCCCTTTTTCTGATGCAATCTTTTTAAGCATGCAAAATACCTAAGAAGTTCCTATGAATTTACAAATAAAATAAATTGAGAAAATCCTGAAGGATACGTTCATTTACTCTTAACTGACAAGTGAAAACCATAAATTGTGTTTGATTCTTGTTTGTGGTTGTGCAAATGCGAAATCAACACGTTTAAGTTGGTAACATGCTGATTCATTGATTGTAACTAAAGTAATTTTGAAACTGAAGAATTTTATCTTGTTACATTTTTCACATTGAAATCTTGCTTGTGCCAGTAATTATTTTTATTCCATTTTTGCGATGTGTAATCTAAACTCAGCAATGTAAAGCTCACTTTTACAATTTTTCGATTAGTTTTCTTTTTCTTATTAAAAACTTGAACTTTATATGATGGCGATTCTGGTTCTTAATTTGATGTTGTTCAGTCGCTGTTCATGTTGATATTTTCTGTCTTCTTTATACTAAGTGTTTTAAATTTGTGGACAAGAAACAAGAAATGATGATTGATGAAAAAGGGTCCTTGAGTCTTTTTTGGGAAAACAAAACTTTTATTTTGTTCAATTAGTTGGATTCTAGTGAAAAAATTTTATTGACTTTTGAATTTCTCGTTTACTTTGTATAAACGACCATTAAGAAAACACCATGAAAACACTGCGCTATCAAACTATCAAGTTACCATCGCGAGAGCCTTAAATTATATAACGAATAATAATTACTTCGATGTCCGATATTTTCTGCATTTATTTGTAATTTTTGCATGAATCTTCTTTTAATTCAAATATTATTTCTTCGTTTTGTACAATTTCATGACATCACTCGTTACAATTGCTTCCATTTCAAAACTTCTTCCAACGCGAGTCATGTATATTTTGATTTCGATTTGTAATTCTTAACACAAAGAAAAAACAACGAAGAAGCTCCTTATAGTTAGTTGCTTGTTCTTAGTTACTTCTTTTTCAATAAGTGAACGCATATTAAGTTTGTTAACTTCGCCATCATACTTACTTAAGTAAAACGAGTTCTGGGCTGAAACATCGCACTAATAAAGAACAAAAATAAATAAATGTGCGCAGTAGAGAAACTAAAGAAACGAACGAAACTGGTGAAATAATAAAATTCATTCCAGTTTTACGTGATTCCTATTTAAATTACGTCCCCGCATATTTTTTTAACGTAATTGGTTCGTATAAAAGCCAACCTAGAAAGAGAACGAAAACGAACTTGCCATGCCATTATCAGCATAAATGTATTAGTTTGACAGAAGATAGAGAATTACCTGTAGCTGTTTGTCAGTTTGTCGGACTTGCGGGATTTAATTACGTTCGCTTTTCTGTTTCTAACGAACGCATGATTTTATTGGATTTCGTTGAGCATTTGCTGATTTTTTCGTTTGTTTCTCGTTAAAGTGTGCTTGCCACTGCCGCACTTAGAGAAAACAAAACCAGGAAGATCGGATTTTAAAAGAATTATCTACCAACCCAAGAAAAAAAAAGGTAAATCTAAATCTGAACCGATAGAATGTTGAAAGACACGTTTCATTTTTCTAACTACAAAATCAATTTATACACGCACACACACACACACACACACACACACACACACACACACACACACTAACACACACTAACACACACTAACACGCAGACATAGTATTAAGCAATTAAATGAAATACTGAAGTCAACTTTACGGGAAACTAGTTTTTGTGAAATTCCTTAAGTTATTAATAAAATAATAAAAAATAAAATAAATACAGAGCGCCCAACCTTGTTTTTAATATGTCTCTGGATAACCATCCAGAGCATAAACTTTAACAATTTCATTTCATTTGTACATACACAGATTGTATCATTTAATTAGAATTTTTATCATTGGTCCAATTACCTCTTGTGCATATTCATGTATGTATAGAAAGTTTACATATATAATTACCTCATATTTTTGAGTCCAGAATCGTATATACTAATCACCGACATTTACATTCGAAATTAATAATTATTGGCTATTCTTATCGATGATATACAATCAAAAATGTTATCTGGTGACTAGTGTAGTATATTCTTATTGATATTTCCTATTTTAATATTTGAATTGTCTATTTCTTTATTGCCGTTAACTTAAAACCGCGTGTTTCAAGGTTTCAACTGCTGTTTAGTAAATATTGTAAACCTAGGATTAGAACTAAGCTTTTTTTCGAGCAGCACAATTTCATTTTATATACGAAAAGAAGCGAATAATTCTTTGTGTATATTTTTCGTTTTTCTTGGTTTCTGCATATACAAAAAGTGACAAATGTGACTTCGGTGGAAATATGTATTAAAATTTAAAATAAAATAGAATAGAAATATTTTTTACGGGGGTACAGGTCGCAAAGGTTTGGCTTTGGCCTTTCATTATTTATTCCTTTTTGCTTCTATTTTCTCTATATACCTCACTTCGTAGTTTCACAAAGTTCTTTATGCAAAAAAGCGTTTCCTTTTTAATAAATAATTATAGTCCTTATTGCATAAAATATTGTTTATTATTGTTGACAATTTATACACAGGAAAATATTAATGTTTCATAGGAAACTTTAATAAACAAAACTCATTATAAATTCAAAATTTGCAGAATTAATAATTTATTTAATGAAGGAAAGAAAGTTGTTGATTTATTAATTCTTTCTTGATAACCTTTTTCTCTTTGTAAACTTGTAAATTCTAATAGTTGTCTTTTTTATCCACTTTAATAAATAAATTTTCCTACGGCCACTATACTATGAAATGGCATACTTCCGTTGACAATTACTCAGACCACTGTCAAGCAAAAGTTAAAAAAAAGTAATTCGAAAAAGTTTAAAACTATGGTAACAAAACAACTCTCCCGCCGAGTTTGAAATTTTCCCGCACAGTTTCTTATCGAATATGCAATGACAAGTGTTTGCGTCAGTATCATGGCGATGACAGTTTGTGTCGAAACCGTTAAATAATCATTCTATTAATGTTCCGATGGAAAAATGTGGCTGAAGGAAAACGGGATTAGAAAAAAATCACTTCAACACTCGCTCGATGTGGAACTTATCACGAGAAATTAATACTTTCCAAACTTGTAAGGTAAACTACAAATACTTATAAATGCAGTATCACCGCTTCAATGACAAAATATTGTGCAATAGGTACATAGGACAAAAGTATAGATTTTGCAATTTGCAATAGAAAATGCCGCATGTGTTTCCATATCGAATTGTTTCATTATAAATCATAAACTCATTTGAAATTTTAAATAAAACAACAAACAAATTCGCATATCTAATACTTGGAGATTGCATGACCAATCAATGCAAATTACAAACTTTCGCTTATAAATTTAATTCATGTAAACATATTTACAATTCATATTTACCGTATGGCTTATTAATTTATATTTTATACAGAGTGTTGGTAAATTATTGACATCTTCCATTTTTCCTTTTTTTATGAATTATTCAAAAACAGACACGGACGTCCGCCATGGGCAAAAACTAAATGCCGCATTATGTTTTGTTCACTCTGTAGTTTTTTTGTGATTTGTGATAGTACGCGACTAATGCCGGTAAAATAACAAAACGTGCAAATTTGTCTTGTCAACTGTACCAACTCCTTTGTTTGGTTTTTAATAATTTACAAATTATGAACTTCTGTTTATGGCAAAGGCAAACTATCGTCGAATAGTGAAAGTGATATGTAAAATTTAAATTTTCATGACTAAAACAATACCACAACATCATAATTCCCTTTTCTTTTTCTTTTTGTTACTTTCAGACCAATATATTGCGAGTATAATAAGGAAAGTTATATTTTCAGGTCATTTCTTAATATGTCGAAAAATATGTCGAAATTCTGAACAAAATCGGGTGGAAAGAAGGAATCTTTATTTGGAGGTCAAAACATACAACTAAATAAATATTCATTTTAGTATAAAACTGTTAGAAAGTATTTTCAATTTCCTACATGTTTTACCATGGAATTCTTCGCGGCGTATACTCGCACCTCTTTCTTTGTTTTATAATTAACTTTGTAAAAATATTTTGTAATAAATTAACTATACTAAATTATTCTATTATTCTCTTTATATACTTTGTTATTGTTGGTTCTCTATTATTTATTGCAATATGTGAACATAAATTCTTTCATCGCTTGTCATCGCTTTGTATTCTGTATGTTTACTGACACTTTATTGTTGTTAAAGCATTAAATTAAAAACTTGTCATTTTTTTTTGATTTATAAGTTAATTTATTTTTTTCTTCTTGTTAGTCGTATTGTAGAATGCTTTTAGGAGTATGACATACGCCACAGCACCTAGAGCCCACTTAGTTAGGCCTCCTGATGTTTGTTAGTAGTTAGTAATTTGTGACGAATACAAACATCCATGGCTTCCAGGCGCGAGAAATCCGTGAAAAGAAACTTTCTCCCGGATGGGATTCGTGCCCTGCCAACCACCTAGTCATATTGTAAATGAGTTTTTCGCCGACCACTATGGAAAACGTCACTTTTAGCTCAACGCTTTTAGTCAATGTTTACGGGATGTAAAAGTTGCCTATTTACCACGCAAAGTTCTTTCCTCCAGTATACACATGCGCATTAAATCAGTATTTCGTTTCCTCCAGTACACATGCTCCCAAAATCCAAATTTCTCGTTTCCCACTCTGCACAAGCACACAAAAATAAAGTCACATGCAAGATCACCAAGTCACCATGGTTATATGATCAATCAGACGTAAATTTGTTAAATTAGCACAAACGTCATAAAATTAAGAACTGTCAATGCATGTGAATGTATGTGAATGAAATTATAGTAGATTATATCATTAAGCGTATAAGTGACACTTTGTGTGGCGAGTAGGAAAGCTTGACCGACGAGCTCAGCGAGTCGGACAATTCCTACGAGCCATACAAAGTCACTTATACGCTGAATGATACATACTATTTTATCTCCAAACGCCATTTAATTTAATCAAAATTGTAATAATAAATGAACAATGTCGAGGTTATGGTATCTGACGTTTATTACCGTTACGCCAGTTGGGTTGCATAGGACTGCTCTACTGCGTACTGCACGCCGATTGGTCCGTTACCCTTACGCGAGTTGGGATGCATAGAATTGCTCCACTGGGTACTGCACGCCGATGGGTCCCAAATCACTTTATGCTCCTAGGAGTATAAACCGAATCACTTTAAGCTCCTAGGAGTATAAATTATTATGAGTATCGGAGGCACCATAAAGCTACACTTATACAGCATGCAACAGTGAATGTAATGTGTCACTTATACGACGTTCGGAGATAAAATTATAAATTGTAATTTTAATTTAAAAAATGTGTTCGCCAAAAAAGCGCTTGAGAGCGTCTGGCGCTCAAAACGTTTACACTCGCGTGGATTTGACTGCTTTTCGCACTACTTGCACAATATACTATTTTGATTCAACATATTACTATTTTTGAACAATAAATGTGGGTACTTGGTTTGCTTTACTGTTTGCATTCACCCTGCAATGCTTTAATTTTAGAAACACAATTTCGAAAAGTTATTAATTTAATAAAGTTCTTGGGACATGGAAAGTGCAGTATTTGATAACACATTAATGGCAATTTTAATTTACTCTGCAATTTGATTTTCGGAACGTGACTCTAATTTGTTAATTTACTTTGGACATTTCCTATACTGTTTTATCAACTTGATTTTTATAAAAAAGAATAAAAAAACCTCTTAATTTGATTACTTCTAGAGGTCATGTAAATATGAATAAGCTACAGGTGCGGAGGAGTTTGGAACTACTCAGGGTTGCTCCGTGTTGTTTAGAGTGGTATATCGAAAGCTAGTGTACATACAACTCTCGTCGAAGCAGAATTTAATCACCCAAGATACACTTCATTTATAAAGAACATAAAAGCATCATACCCAAGAATTTATCGATGCATCCGATTCAAATATAATCATATTCAGGTTTCATGTTAAGAGCGGAAACATGCAATGAAACATGGCAAACGTGCAGCTAAAACAACATTTATGTTCACATCGTTGACATCATTTTCATTGATGTTGCCAGGGCCGGATCATGCCTATCGTAGACCCTAGGCACTTAACTGAAAATTTTTATTGTTGGTGACCAAAAAAAAAGCTCTCAAGTCTCAAGCAGTAAAATGCTAAATGCTATATACGAGAAACGCGGTGACCAAAAAAAAGGTCTCATGTCTCAAATTTTCATGTCATCATTCTTCGTAGGTCCTCCAAATTTTCGTAGGCCCTAGGCACAGTGCCTACTCGGTGTAATGGATGATACGGCCCTGGATGTTGCATGACATCGTCTAAACTAAAGTAAACGAAAATAAACTAAAATGATAACTTTGAACGCTAAACAAGCCATCAATTTATTAGCAAGTTGTTATAGTTGCAATTGAAACCTATTTTATTTCTTGAAATGAATTTCACGTTTTGCCAGTGGCAGCTGTTCCCAAATCACATAGAAATCGGAAATGTTATCATCGATGATTGATTCAGACAGGTTTATTGCATTTCTTGTTGTTTCTCATCCATCAGTGGAAAATATAAATTTCGCTGTTAAAATTCGACTTATACGTTCCACTTTCCAAAAAGAAGACCTTTTTTCTAAAACTGTGTAAATGTGTGTTAGTGTGCAAATAATAGTAAAAACCAAATGCCAAGATAGCATTTTTAGATGTTTCCATTCTTTGCTTATAAATACCAATATATTTGTACAGAGTGTTCAAGAATGAATGACATTTAATAGGCTGTCCGAATCTGGACGAGTAATTCATAAAAAGGCATTTTCCCTTATTTATAAATCGGGTACAGTCAACTGGTGTCGTTCATTTTTGTTCACTCTGTAGGTATGTATAGTTTATTTTCCTGTTTTCTAACCCATTTCTTTTTGTGTGAGTTAAGGCCCATCATATTTCCAAGTTGCTCCTATTTCTATTCTTTAGCCACCTTTTTACTGCGTTTTTGCCCTCTTTAACTTTTTATAGCTGCCACATTTTGCTGCTTGCAACAGTGACAATGTCGTCCTCGTCCTCATCTTCGTGTCGAATACGTTTATGTTACTTCGCTGTAGAAAATGTGCCATTTCCAATTCCGAAGTGAAGTAATGTGCTATTTTTGGTTCAATCATTCCATGAACGCGCATAGTGAGAGATGAAGTTGAATTGTAAGATATATTAGGAGTAGGTGCAGGAATTATTTGAATATCGACAACACATGAAAGGATGTGGGATTCTAAAAATAATCAACCCCACTGTATGTCTTGTAAACCGGGAGAGGGACACCATGACCATGGCATTTTCCTATTCCATGACAGATTCTAGTTTTAGCACGGGAAGAATCAAATACAAGAAAAAATACTGAAGTGTGAAAAAATAAGGAATATTTTAAAAAAGACCACTTTTTCGGACTCCGGGAACGCGATACGTGTAGATGCGTCGAAAACCGGACTTCGATATTTTGCCTCATCACCTAACTTTCCTTACTATACCTAATTTGGGCAAGTTGGAAAGTAAAAAATATTAATTAATAATAATATATTACAAAAAAATGTTTTGTTTTAGGTATGTGCCCAATTTCGTACTACTAGTTAGTGATAATTGTTTCGACGTCGTCGCCTAAGGAAGTTTTTTGGACTACAAAAAGTAAGTTTGCTCATTTCTTTTCAATCAGGTATTTTTTCAAGTATACTTTTGAAATGTAAAAAAAGTATGTATTGGCAATACTCTGTTTCTTTGTCGTTTGGTATACAATGTACAATTAACTAAATTTCACCTGATCGCAAATTCTCGGAATTTAAAACTTCTCTTCGTCAATTCTCTTAATTGCGCTGGCGATGGCATGGCAAATGTGCCAAACTCCGTTTATTCTTTTCTTGTTTTCTTTTTTTTTTGTATTCATTCTCGTGTATAGATCCATTTCAGTATATTTATATATCTCTTTCATTATTTAATTTTTGAACTCGTATTCTTCATTTAGTGCGTTTTTGTATGGATATAATTACCATTTTACGTGTTTACGGTTTAATACAACATCATTGCGTTATTATGATGTATTTGCCATCGCCATGGCCAAAGAGCGCATGTTATGATAAAACATACTTAAAAAAATCGCACGAAACGTCGAACTGAGTCGGTCAAATTAGTTTTTATTTCACTCTTTCACTCTGCGTTCGACGTTTTTCCTCCTTTTTTTTTGTGCCTTTTATTTCATCCACATTGGTAATAATAACGAATATTTGGACTTGTTAAGTAAACATTCTAAAGGGGTAATAATAAGGCGGCTGCAACAACAAATTGCCCAGCTCTTTTCCGTATTTTTGTTTTATTTCTCGTACATTTCGTATATTACATTTTCTCTATACTGTGAAAACGTTATGTTCAAGGTAAATATACAGGATGTTCATTTACGAAATTGTCTGTTAAAGAAAAAGTACTACCCAGTACAATTTACTTAATTAAAAAGAATTTTTTGAAAAATTTTCATATTAAAAATTTACATTTTTAATGATTTAATTTTTTTATAATTCGAAGTGAAAATAGAAAAATATTCATATATAAAAATAAAAATAAAGGTACTTTGAACTTTATGTAATTATTGAATTTCAAAATTAGATAAAACTTTGAATAACTATCTGTTTTCTTGTTCAGATCGTGGATTTAAGAGAGCGAGTCTCTTGTGGTTCCGTTCAAATACTCACTCTCCCTGAACCATACTATTTTCTTCCTTCAACATGTTGCTGATTCGCTGCTTAGTGTATCTCCATGACAACACAATACAGGGTGACAAGTTTTTCATTCTACTATAACATACTAAGTGATACCTAAAATAATGGATTTTACGAATAAGTCTAGTCGAACTTTTTAAATTTTCTTTTATTAATTATATATTAACGCGGAAAATTATTAATTAGTACAGATCAAAACACTAAATGGAATTTGATTTTTGATTAAAATTTTATTTAAATTGATGAATTAAAATTTAATTTAATATTGTACAGTTTGAGCTGATATTGTTCTACATACAGTGTATTCAATTACCGGCAACAATAGAATAATTTATACACTTAGTAGGCTTACAATACATCCTTTGTACACCAATTTGACAGTAAATAATTGAATTTTCTATTATTAGTCCAAATTACCATTAATTAATTAAGTTGTATAGCGATTTCGTTAAAAATGCAAAAATATACCTATACGAACATTTTAGTGCACTTTGTTGCCGTCCATTTGTAATCTGTCGTTTTATGCACAAAATTAATGAATCTGTCATTATTATTTATCTTTACCATTTTGTTGGGAGTTGCAAGTTGCGTTTCTAACACCTTTTTATATCAAAAGCACCAAATTTTAGTGCTTTTGGTAATTTCAATTTCAATTATCAATCCTGGAACATTTTGAACATTTCTAAATTGTGAAGTAACGTGTCATAAAATTACCCATATCAATATGTATGTTTGTGTGTCCACCAAATTGACAACTATATTCAAATCGAACTTCAATCTACCTAAATTCCTAAAAAGCTAAAACATGTACCAGTTTTCAAATAATGTCATCACCAGGTCAGTTTTCAGGTCTATGTATCTAAATAACTAAATATTTTGATTTACTGAGTGTTTGCTAACTTTGTCAATTAAAATTATTGCTTACTAGTTATAGAGTTTCAAAGTTAAAAAAAAATTTCTCTTCCATGGCTACGTTCTACATTTTTAGTATTAGGTGCTTTCGAAGCAAGCCAATCAACCCTAACGCTCTGACACTTGACATTTTGACAGTCCTAAGTATGCTTAGAAGATAAAAATATCTAGGCTAGGGTTAGAACTTGATAACTCGAAACGTCCGCACAACATCGAAATCCCCAAAATGTTGATATTATCCATTAGGGACCTTAACCGAGGGTTGAATTTTCAGCTACAAATGCCATGTTCATGTAAGTTAGAGATAGAAAACGATAGAAGTCCATAGAGAGAATATAAAGTTGGAGACCCAGGGGACACGAAACTTGAAATAGATTCGTCTCCAGTCTCGTGTCACTAGTCTGTGGGTGTACTTTGGGTAGTCTACATTTTAGGTTTTTAGTTTGTTATGGTGCAAGTCAATATGGCGGAGCAGTGGCATCACAATTGTTTCAATACCTTCCCTCTATGAATATTATAACTCTATGGATTGGGCCTAATGAAAATCTTGCAACTTCTTCTAAGTCTAAATTTAGTTAGAACTGGAACCGTTTTATGAACTGTGAAGGAGGTTTATCTTCTCTGCACACTGTACAGGAAACGCGTTGTGTGTCTAAAATTAAACTTATCGACTAATTATCTTGTTGTTGTTATTAATACGTTTCTAATGTGACGTATTAAGATTTTCTGGTACATTTGTACGAAAAAGCATCCTCAATTTATTTTGTCATTAATTCTTTTTTCGTTATTTTAATTTTCAAATCAAAATCTTGTCATGACAAAAACTTTTCGTTAATTAAATATATTTGTCACGAGTTTTCTGTTTCCTATCTAACAACTTAAAAAAAAGTACATCTTGATTTAATCTATCATTCATAAAAAATGTTGCCTAATGATTTTACTAAGTTTACATGTGACGAATTAAATATGTTGCTATTTTGATCAAAAATTTACATGATCTGGACAGAATATAGGATTGAAATAATCCTGTTTTGCGGCTGTTTCCATGGATTTAAACCTTTAATCGAATTCAGTTCGTTTTCAAGCCCACATGTAAACGTACTAATTGCATAAAATTGATAAAATAATTTTGTGATAAAACAACCAAAATATGTTTATAATTTCAGTTCCCGGCATTAATTTATAGTAACTTAAATTGGGATTTGTAATTCGCAGTTTTATTTCTTGATGACTTGGTGCGAGATACTTTCGCCTGCAGTGTAAATATTTGAGTATAGTTCCCTTAATTGCTTGTAGCAAGTAGTTTAAGTTTTTGTTTAGTTGGTTCGTTGTTACATAGTTAGTTTTAGCTTTGGCTATTATTATATCCGATGATCCTATGGAGGCAGGAGCGGTAGACGGGTAGAGGAATTTTGAGTGCCTCTGGTTTAGTACCGCCGGTTTCACAATTAACGCTTCAATAAGCGCATTAAATTTATAATGTGCTTGCTCTTTTTTCTATAAATATTGTATCAGACGTCCATTTCGACCCATGACTCCATCCATTGATGTTTTTGTATTACTTATCTTTAACACTGATGTTAGTGATGTGATGGAATTATGTTTGACGTTGGCATATTTCGCTTTGTTTCGACTTCCTGTGAGACTTCTGTCCATTCTTCGTTTCGGACGCTTCGGCACTCAAAAATCAAACCGCGTCAAATTTTACGTTTTTATCTACCTATGATTTACTTTTAAGTAAAGCAATGAAGGTAATATCGCAATTATCCTTGTATCCTCCCGATAAAAGCATCACTTAATTTGTTTGGGTCCGAAATTTCATTTATTTCATTCTTTCTATCGTTTAAATTGCAAAAGTAATCAAAATTGTTAATAAACAAAATGATATTAATGGCACTTCCTTCCGTTTCAAAGTGAAAGTAATGTTTTGTTGCACGTTCACATATTTAAATTGATGATTTCGATGCAAACTTTTATTTATATTATTAAATGGAATTGTGTGCAAACAAGAGACCAAATAACATCTAATTTAGATGTTATATGTATTTCTACTGGAAATACATATATCAGAGCGTATCTTTCTATAGATAAAGTATTGATAGCAGAATTTAGGAATCGACTGGATTCAAGTACAAATATCGACTGGATAAATGTACAGCCCTCGACTCACATTTTACCATTCCATTAATATTAATCAATTACCTCGGTGCTCGGTAGGAAATTGTAGAAACAATGCTTTAGTCTTCATTTTTTTGAGTTCTTTAATTTCTCTCAGTAAATTATCGTACTTTCTTATCCCCATTCCAGAAAGTTTGCCTGAAATATACTGTATCTGTATCGAAAAGCACTTATTACTTAATCGGGAAAAACACTTGTTACTTAACCGAGAGTTTTGAGGAACGAGCGACGTGAAGCGCGGGGTAGGGTGCGTTTTCAGCACTTTTAAAACGTGACTAAACTGGCCGAGAAGTAATCATGAGTAAAAAGGCGGAAAATATAATTCTGTGATTCATCATTTGTTAATTCGGACTTTCTGTCATTATTTTAGATGAACGAATGAAACACAGAAACGCACTTTCAGCACGCATGGAATCTTGCACGCTGATTAGTCATGATTCGTAATTATCACTGTTTTCCCTAAAGTGCTGTGCTGTCTTCATTTTTCTTCTTAACGCAGCACCCAGCTTATCTTTTCAAACTCATACGTCATACCGATATATAAGTAGGGTACAAAAATGATTTTTATCTCCGAACGTCGTATAAGTGACACATTACATTCACGGTTGCATGCTGTATAAGTGTAGCTTTATGGTGCCTCCGATACTCATAATAATTTATACTCCTAGGAGCATAAAGTGATTCGGTTTAGAGTCCTA
>JARJEB010014141.1:0-10689 GCA_030264535.1 Liometoxenus newtonarum | reverse complement strand
CAAAATGGGGGACATTTCCAACAATTACTTTAATACCATTAATCACTAATCCATTAATCACTAAAAAGAATGCTAATAATGACCATATAACTAAATAGGTGTAGAAAAACAGAATTATTTGAAAACGACGACACAAGTCGGGACATAAGGTTTCCATTCCATGGCCAGCTTTGATTAAGATAATTTTTGATGACCCGACATAATGTGGTTACAAATATCATTTTATATACATTTGTCCCGAGTAAAGATAAAGTGGACAAAATTTCGTATCCGTTGATACCCCGAAGTTAAAAAAGAAAGAAACCATTTGATTCAACATCTTCTTCGGTGTTTCGGTTTGCACGCATCAAAGAAAGTTTATTCTCTGTGTGGAAGGTAGCAGTCCGACCTGTTGGGAATACCCTGCTCCACTTTCGCCCACAACGTCCACTCATAGAAATACCACGGATAAATATGATACAGATACCCTTGCAAAAATAAAAATAAACAGTAGGAATATCGCATCGTGGCTCAAACAAAACCCCCACACATATATTTACACAAAGAAAAAAGCAAAGATATAAAAAATCTCAAGTTGCATGCAAAGACCAAGATCTTTGACTATGTAGAGGTACATAGAGGCAAATACGAAAGAGGATCAAGAAACGAAACGAAAAATAAGTCCAAAAGGCTAAAACCAAAAAAGAAAACGCACAGAGGGATGAAGAGAACATGTATTTGTGAAACTACTATATCTATATGCCAAAGGTATAGAATGGAATGTTATGGTAAAATGTAAAGAGGATCGTATATTATTTTCTTTCATATGCAAAGTGAGACCGCCGATTTGACCGCAGTCTTCAGTTCCCACAGCTGCTGACGGCTGAAGAACCCGAGAGTGGACTAGTAGAAACAGGAAGCAACAAAATATAAAGATGAGAAAGTGAATAAAGGATGGAAATATTGGAAAATGTATAGGAATATATGAAAATAGATAAGAATAGATGGGAAGAAGGCGGTTGGAAATTTGCGGTGCGCGTCTGTGTTTACCGGACTGCGGTAACCCTGGAGACTTTACGTTGGTGTCCCCTTGACGTATTACATGCAGGATGACCAAGGAAAGGAAAGCAAAGCAAAGGAAAGTGTATAACCATATAGAAACATATAGGATCCTGTCCTGTCTACAGGAATATAATAACAGATTTCAAACGGATTTTGTACAAGGCAAAATATATGTCGTCTTTATGCTATACCTACTACTTAAATTTATTTCTCAATTTTGATTTTTTTAAACTCTTGCAAAAGCAGAATCGATATTTCGAAATTTCCCTTTCGTAATTCTAATAAGTACTTACTTAGTAATCATGAAAATAAAAATGTAAAATATTGCAGCAATTTTAATTGGAGTTTATTTTGTCAATTTAGTGTATTATGACTTTTTAAATATCCTTTTCATTTATTTTTTGTTCGCAGGAATATGTTGTACAGGAAATATCATGCGACATTTTTAAGCTTCTTTTTTAAAAAGGTGAGTCTTTACAAAAATGTTATATCTCTTACTTTTTTTTTGATCTTTGTAAGAACGTTTGGTAAGATGGAACGCGCAATGAACTCGCTTATCATCGTTGACGGTATCTATAGCTACCAAGAGTTTCCTTTTGTGCGGAGGCAGCCATATAACGAAAACGTTTGTACCAATTATGAAAAGTTCGAAAAGCCGCAAACGAAAAGTTATATATGTTCGTCAGCCAAAAAATAGAAACGACAGCAAAAAAAAAGAGCGCACATTTACTGGAAATCGTTGCAGCAAAATCTAAAATGAATGACACAATAGAGAAGAAAGTCATGAAAAGGAAAGGTTGAGGAAGTGTAAGAAATAATTGTTTCGTGTTTCAGTTTCTTCTTTGGATTTTTTGTTTTTAAACTCATTGCAAATGAATTTTATTAATATATTCGAAATTTTTTTGAATTGTTTTAAAAATTAGATTGCTATTTTTTGGAAATAGTCGAATGTTTTGTGGATATAGATACCTACTCTAGTTCTAGTACTCTCTTGAAAGTGAAATTATAATTTCCCGTTTAATAATTTAAAACACGTTGCTTTTTGATTAAGCACATCGGACTGGAAAGCATTCCCGTTCTCACTCTCGTTTTCGTTGAAGTTGCACCCAGACATTTCGCGATCTTCGCATTTTTGTCGACGCCGGCATCAATCTTAGTTTAATAATTCCGACGACGAACAACTTTTATCATTATCAAAGCCGGCACAATACATAAGGTAAAGCTTATAGCCCATAATATTTTAACGTTGAAATTCAGCAAAATCAAGATTTTTCAATCCAGATGAATACAAATGAAAATATTTACCAGAAGAAAAAAAAACAGTTTCGAATAATATAAAGATAAGAAAAACTGTTACTTACCGATAAATACAAAGATTTGATGGTGGGAATAACGCAGCAGCATTGATTGTGAAACAGTCTGAAACAAAACATTTTTGGTATAAATTAATCACAGATTATTATTATATCTTAGTCATAGAGATAGAAGTCTATAAAGAGAACATAAAGTCAAGGGGCATGCAGTTGCACCTAAAAGGCACGAAATTTCTCGCGACACTAGTCTGTTCGTGTATTTTGGCATCAGTGGCATCACATTTGTATCAATACTTTCTCTCTAGGAATAGTATAACTCTATGTATTTAGTAAACAATTACGCAAGAATTAGAAAACTTTGAATAATAAAGCAAAATTCATGGTCACATTTCCCACAAATACTTTTCTTGTTCCAATTGCAAGTTGGAAGCATCGGAATCGTAGGCATACGATTGATATTTCCCAATCGTTGGGGATTCGTTCTAGATCTAGCATTACGTGAAATCGAATACCGTCTAGAAATATACCTAATGACATCGTTACAGAACGTTGCGATAACAACCGAAGAAGGCTATGTTACGTATGTTACCGACCAACACATATTCTGACGAAAAGGGAAAAGGAAAAGCGGCAAGGCATTAAAGCATAAACGATCGTGTTGCAAAAGTAATAGCAAAGCACGCCACTATCAATCGGAGTCCATATTATTATATTCAGTGCTATACTGCATGAACATGTATGTAACATGGTATTACATATGCGTTTACGGGTTTCTCCCAATTGCTGAATGGCGACGATCCGGAAATAACCAGTTATTATTGATCTGATTGGTGGACAAAAATAAAATGAAGCTGAGGGGGCTAAGTTAAGTCGGGGCAACGTGATCATCGAAAATCACGAGGACTGGACGTTGGTCAAGTAAGTTTGCCGATTCGTTCAATTTATTGGTTTATGCGGTGAATAAATTTGGCAAATTTATTGAAATCTAATGTATATTAAGTAGATATTGAAAGGATGACATTCAAAAATTAAACATCTTGTGAAAAATCGGAAAATCTAAAGTCTCGATTATGAGACTTCGGAACGCCGCATGAATGGAAAAACGTGCGCCGGATGAGAAACTCGACTGAAAAGTTAAGTGGAATAAGAGCGGCACTTTAATTGGATTATGATAATTTATCGTGTTAGGCGGGCAAGTCGTCGAATAGGATGATGTCGTTCCGCAGCGTTCCCTTCCGTATTATATCCCGTATGCTGTATGCGAACGCGATCCGTCATCTGAAACGAGACGCCAAAGCTAATGTTAACGCGCGTTGAACGCGAACGCCGTGCCGTTGTTAACTCGGTTTGCCAACCCGGAAAAGTACGGTTGACACGTTAACACATGATAAAATCGCACTTCGTTCCTACTTCTTCATATTCACGCATTGCCTTATTACAAAAATGTATAAATTCATACGTTTCGTACCTACCCCCCTCGCATTAATTCGATATTTAACATTCCGTTAAAGCAGAGCAGCGCTGAACGCAGAGAGTGCAACTTTACACCGCACAGCCAAACAATCCGATTTTGTATAATTTTCGCGTTTAAGCTCGAAAGTAATTACGCGCTGGGAATATGAAGTTGGATGCTAGAGAGAGAAAACGAAGTGCAGTCATGGACTCGAATAGACCAACGGTTTTTCGGTTTTTCCATTGACATTGCCCGGTTAGCGGAGCAGAAGGGTGGTTGGAACATGAGGATGGTGAATTTAATGCCACGTAACACCGACGATGCATAACTAAGTAAAACGCCGACTTAATAATAGCTTTTCGCGTATCATTTCGCTGCTAATTGAAATATCAGATTTCAAGTTGTTTTTTTTTTTCGTAATGGCAAGAAGCCTATAAGAACAGTTAACACTTTTTCAAAAATTTCACTTATTTCAACGGTTACGTAATGTAAAAGCCATAGACAAATGTTATCGACAGATTGATCAAGAATATTTACTGATTGATTAGAGCACATGCTCTAGAAACAAAGTGATTTCTCCAATCCGAAAAGCGAAAAGGAATAAAAATTGTATACGGAAACAATAGTATATATTGTCCTAAACCTTTCACCCCACAAACCAATTCATCCAAATCAGTCAATACGGAAGTGAACGGCAATAAACTTGAAACCGACGTCGATTTCGTCGGTTCGTTATTTTTATCGGTTCGAATATAAACAGGTACATATGTCAAAGAGAACCCCTCGTTCCTTGTTGTAATAGATACGGCCGGAATGCCGTCCGCAAACGCATCGCTTGCGGAATGCCACAGCATCGCTAATGAATTGCGGCAACCGCAATTTATTTAGATTATGGCGCTCGACGAGCGACGACCAACCAATATATGCCCGACCAGCACAAATCGCACGAATTCGCATTATCGACACGACATCACATCTACACTGGATAGAGAAGTGTCACGACCATTTTTCGTGACCAACACCATCCAACACAACACCCCCACAAATCCGCAGACGGAATCGAACAAATTTGTGGCCGAACGAGAAATTCGATTTAATGAAGGAACCTATTCCTATTCGATATCATGTTACTGTCATCATCGCATATCGTATTTGCTTCTATGATACAGTCGGTTCCTCGTTGGAAGAAAGTAAAGTTCCATCTTATTTATTTTCTCAACTTCTAACACTCAGTACGACTATATATTATGGATGAGCGGAAGTAAGACTGGACTTGTTCCTATAAGTGGCTGGTGGTGGAGAACGATCCCAACATAAATCTACACACCCGACGCCATTTCTGAGGGGTTAACTACCTCCCAGTGGCCTACTAGACGGTAATTATGTCAACGATCACTCGACACCGCAACAACCGACCTTCCAACGACAAAATGTTCCATCGTGTGTTACACTGGAACCTATATCTGTCACGCGAAATGTGCATGAGTTTAAATTATCGCACGCTGGAGGAAAATAAGAAAGCGAATTAAACACCGACTCCGACAAAATTAAATTATACCATAAGTAACAATTTAAAAATGTTCAAAATTAGGTATTAGAGTCACCAATTTTAGTTAATGGATAATTTCTAAATTTAGTCAAGAGGGACTTACAAAAACAATCATGATGAAGAACGCGGCCAAATAGGAAGTTCTTCCCATCCACATACTGACGAATCGGAAGTGTTCACCAGTGACGACATTCCTAAAAGTATTAATTTAGTGTAAGATAAATTTTTATTGGATCAACAACAAAAAAAAAACTACCTCAAATATCCTTTATTGTTTTCTTGTTCGGCGAGAGTCTTGATAGATGCCATTAAAATGTCATCGTATCCGAGAAATTGGTCCAAAACCATTCGGCTGAATGAATCGCCAAAACACTGATCCTTTTCCGGATCCAGGGTAACTATTTGGACAGGTACGTTAAGGCGGTTTCTAGCTGACGGACTCAAACGCAAGAAACCGTGTTCAAGGGCGTATTCTACGATGTATTCATCATCAGACCATTCTATAAAGAAAAATGTTTGTAATTAAATCAACCATTTATTTAGTAGGGAATGCAAAATGTGTAATTGTTACTCAAGTGACACTAAAAATATAGTATCAAAATATAGTATCAAGAAAACAATTGAAAAGTACTCAAATGTATTCATGGACATGCTAATTTTTGCGTTTTTATTAAAATATTTTAACTAATTCAACTACTGCTACGAAAATTCACTTATTTTAGAAACAAAGCGAAGAAAAAAATCAAGGAAATTAAATAAAAAGCGTTGCTATAACGTAATAAAAGTGGCGCAGCTTTCATAGAGCAATTATGTGTAGCTCACCGGGGTTCCAATGAATTTAGAGGGCCCCGTTCGGCAATTAACAATGTGAAATTTTGAAAAAAATTAATGGTGATTTGGCATTATTTCGCAAATGCTATGCGGTTGTGATATTGGATGGGATTTCCCATACCTACTTTGCTAATACAGAAAAAGAAAATAGAATCAAGGGGAATGATTTTGCACCGGGGCCAATTTAACCAAGCTACGCCACTGCGTAATAATCGAATATTTGTAAAAATTTCCCGAAAATTTGTATAACTTATTGCTTAAAATGTTAAAATGTTACATTGATCGACGAGAACGAGAACATTAATACCTCTTTCATCTTCCTCGGGCTTGACATCTTCACTTTCCTCACCATCTCGCTTGCCGTCAGCTACCATCAGCGCATTACTATTAATCGGTGTAAAATCAAGTTGATCTTGATCAACCAAAGGAATAAGCCCACCATATTGAGTCGTTTTGATCTCAAGATGCGAAACATTTGCTAACGAATTCGGTGATATCGCACCGGCTTCTTCAGTCCTATATTCCCTTTGCAACGAATCAATGTACGAAGTTTGTCCTGCAAATACACAAGCTTGTTAAACCACACATTGAGTTATTTAAATTACTTACTTTTATCTAAAGGTTCTGTTTCTTTCGAAGTCTCCTCCACGGTGCTCGGCTCGATGTTAACGAAACCATCCCGCGGCAGATAACCAAGTATACTGACAATATCATCAAGAATCTCCTGTTTCATTCGTTTTTCTCTAGCATAACTATCTTCGATATTGTAATCCTTACCAGGATTACGCACTATTTCAACTCTAAGTATTCCATCCCGCGGCCAAGTGTCTTTGACTTGATCTAAACACGTCGTAGGTGCACGTGAGAATGCAACATGCATATAAACTAAGACGAAAAACGCACCAAGCGCTTTCATTAAAATTATAAATTCAAAAAGGCGTCGGACGGGACGAGGAAACGTACGTGCGTACGCTAACGACGCCTTGTAGAATAGTGTGTGAAATAGTTGATCTCGTACATTGAATAACGGATTCTGATTGTTGTTATTCCGAATGCGATTTGCATTCATTATGGGAGCACCATGATTATCAAAGGTAATGCCGTCCTGAGTTGGGCCCTGTGCAGGGCTATTTACTCCAGCCATTCTTTTTTCGATCTACCACAAAATTACGCTCGTTCGCATCTGCAATTACAAAACAGTTTTATTGATAACAAGCATAAAAGTTGTTTTTAACTTGAAATATTAAGATTCATAAGTCTGGAAAAATATGGACTACTTTTTTTGCATCAACCAAAATTGAAAGTAAAATACGAAATTCTTCATCGCTGTTGAACTTTCTTTTTGTTGAACTGTTGAACATAAAGTAAAGAATCAAAGTATATGCAGAGCATACTCATATTAAACGAGTATGTTATTTGCATAGTTTGATTTACGATTTCCGTTTAAAAATTATTGATTTTCAATGATTAACGAACGATCAGGAAGATCACAAATTGGAGTCGTGTTACTGTTACCATCATGACATAGGCGAAACAAACAGTGCACAAACAAATTTGCAAACGATATGATTTTGTTTAAAAATAAACAACTACGCAAGGCCTACCTTGATAACACTTTTAATCCAGTTTCTGTCCTCTGTCAACAACTAATGACGAGATTATGCAATAAGTATATTAATTGCAAAAACGTTATATCACTATTTATTACAAGGAAATTTCTAGCAAACGTTATAAAGTATTTTGTTTTTAATAAATTTCACTTTAAATACACTCACAACTTTTCTATTTTGCTCGTTCTGAACGGATGGAATCTGGCTGGCTGGAATATGGCAGATGTCATTATAAAAGTCAAAAGCTGTCAAAAGTGTGAAACATGCGCATGCGGATTAGAATTTTCAGAGATAAGAAACAAAAATGAATTTTTGATGAAATAAAACAATACTATCTTGAATTTTGTGAATAGATATGATAAAATTATAAATCCATTCACAACTTTTCTATTCTTCTCGTTCTGAACGGATGGAATCTGGCAGGCTGGAATATGGCAGATGTCATTATAAAAGTCAAAGCTGTCAAAAAGTGTGAAATTTGCGCATGCGTATTAGAATTTTCAGAGATAAGAAACAAAAATGAATTTTTGATGAAATAAAACAATACTATCTTGAATTTTGTGAATAGATATGATAAAATTATGATTATGTACTGTTTTGGTAGAATATTAAATAGGTATATTAATAATATTTTTAAAAATGTTGCAAGCGCATAACATGAAGCGCAGTTGGCGCATGCGTAATATACATCTTGTCAATATGTCAAAAATTATTTTTTTTTTACCATTTTACCCAAGGTTGTGTATATTAATTTTCATAAAATGCATTATTACAGCGATTCCAGCGAAGAAAAAGATATAAAACCGATAATTATCAACAACGAAGCACACACCTCAATAATAACGAATATAAATAATAATAATATATCAAATATCGGAGCAAAAAAGTGGCAACCTTCTGCTTGGCATGATGCAAATCGACGAAGCGCTTTTCAACCTTATAAACAATCATGTACCGTACTTACGAATCTACAAAGAGGAAATACACCAGCCGCAACACCAGTGCCGCAACCAACTGATATCAATTTCCATACGCGTGCTGGTCAAGGTGAGATTACAGAGGAAGATATTATGAATGAAAAGTCGATTGACATATGTGATGACAACGGGCTGACAGCTCTACATTGGGCCGCAAACTACGGACAGATCAATGTTGTGAAATTGCTCATTTCCCATAAAGCTGATGTGAACAAGGAAGGACCTGATGGGGAGACGCCACTGTTGCTTGCAGCCAACGGAGGACACAATGAAGTTGTTAAAGTTTTAATCAAAGAAGGTGCTGATGTTAATCATATTGATCATGTAAGAATAGTTTTATTATGCACTTGTGTCGTTCGTTTGTTTTCAGTATAACAAGTCAAATGTCATTATGTCAATGACAAGCAATTTTTTGACAAGGTTGCCAACATTCAAAAAATAGTATATTATTATATGAGCGATTATGACAGCCTTTCGGAATTCTTCGGGTTCTTTCGAGATTTTAGATCATATAGATAAATTGGATCGGTTACTTCAAATTCCTTAAATCTTGTTGAACTTTAATACGCGATCAATGTTATTTAATTGCAGTGAGATACGAAAATCCATAACTCTCGGTAGTGAGTTATGAAAATCCATAATTCACGGTAGTGAGTTATGAAAATCCATAACTCACGGTAGTCAGTTATGAAAATCCATAACTTACGGTAGTGAGTTATGAAAATCCCTACCTCACGGTAGTGAGTTATGAAAATCCATAACTCACGGTAGTGAGTTATGAAAATCAATAACTCACGGTAGTGAATTATGAAAATCCATAACTCACGGTAGTGAGTTATAGGTATCATTATTCACTCAAAAAATACTAATAATGACTATATAACTAAATAGGTGCAGAAAAATATACATGACGTACTCGCCTTAAATGCTTAAATAAGTAATTTGTTTTAGGCCTGCAACTCTGGATTAATGTACGCTGCAGCTGGGAACCATCCACATACATGTAACGATTTACTCGCCAACCGGGCTAATTTTACATTAATTAATTTAAATGAAGAAACTGCGTATGATTTAGCTGTTGATAACGGGAGTTATTTGGCGCAGGCGATTTTGGAGAATCAATTTTTAGAGTTACTCAAGTAAAATATAAAAATTTTATTGAGATTTCTCATTTCCTCCGAATGACCGATTTGACCTTTTCATGGAGCAGCTGATTCTGATTTCGGATTAGGATGGCGTACAAAAGGAACACCTCTGCACCTGCAACGCCAAGGTTCAAATTGCATTCGGTCGAGTTCGTGTTTGAACAAGGGAATGTAAACGAGAACGCGAACTTGAACGAATGCAATTTGATTGGGACTTGGAGAGTGGAGATTCGGATCAGCTGATTAAAATTAGCTCAGTGGAGGTGGGACATCTCTATGATTTTATTTTTTGTTATATACTATAGAGCAATTCAACAGACTTTTGACAGAGGTCATGAGATAGACGGAATGGGAAATTACGACCATGTGATTTACGCACATGAAGGGTTTGATTTTTCCATTGTGCCTTACCCTATTGCGCCATTAGTTGACTACTGTCAAAAATATTAAATTGCTCTATTGTTGATATTTAAATTTTTAGTTACTAAAACCTTAGGAAATACTTTATCAATCTATAAATGTGATAAGAATGTGATAAAAGTATATGTAACATATATATTTGAATGAATATATAGTTTTAACCTTTGGACATATTTTTGAGCAATTTGTCCTTGTCTCGAGCTCTATCCTAACTTGCACATATTAAATTATGTTCAACACATAATCCTAGATGACGTTTTAGATGCAGTCCGTGTGTCACATATCATTATTGAATGCAGCGAAGAGCTGTGCTTGACGTAAAGTAAATCTCTAGTGGAATAATGACCTAT
>JARJEB010014138.1:0-21295 GCA_030264535.1 Liometoxenus newtonarum | reverse complement strand
GATCAAATGAACGGCAGCTGTTATTCTTTTGTTTCTCTTGCACTCGACATTCGACAGATGTACGCATGATCGAGGCTTAAGTATTAAATGAGTATAAAAGGGGATAATTTAATCTATTATATTCATATACCTTTGAACTATGGACATTGGACACTCCATGCAGGTCGTAACTACATTTTCTACTCCCCCCCCCCACTCTTGAACTTCCTAACCGCTCTCGTCGTTACCCAAAATATCCTCACCGCTCCAATGGTCACTTTCATATTTCAATTTCTTATTTGCATGCGCCATAAAAGACCAGGCAAGAGATGGGCCCTGCAGCTTTCTGGGGCCCCTGCATTCCGAGCTCTAGCGCCATTATAGTTACGCCACTGAAATAGAAGGGGCAAAAATTAAGTGTGGTACATATTGAGTGTATGTTTTTATGGTTATACTCTCAACGGTTATAGTTTGTTATGGTCCGAAGAAATATGATGGACCTGTGGCGTCACATTGGTACCAATACCTACCCTCTAGGATTACCATAACTCTATGGTTAGCTCCTAGCCCGAGGTAACTTCACAATTTCCGTAATAATTAAAAATAACTTTGTCCGTGTCCGTGTCTTCTTTGCTTATTAGATATTAAACCCTTAGCAGCTGTAAGTGTAAATGAGATGGTCGGACTGAAAATCGCGAATAAGGGAAGAAGAAAAGGGTAGAGGGATAGGCTTTACACTCGTTTACTGTCTTTTACTCTTGCACAAGTATTGTCTGTATTCTACTCTCACATTTTATTCTTTACTCCTAATATTTTAAGAGTTCATCGAAAAACTTTTTTTTCATTGTTTGAAGCGTTCTATTATAACTCTTTAACAAATTGTCAACATTCTAATAATTTCTGGGAGGTCCACGATCCTCATGATGTTTTAATGCGTTTAATATGAGTCAGTCGCAGTCGTTAATCTTTCGCCTTGGACGTAATTAAAACTATAAACAACTATAAACGTCACACTAAAGGTTTACTCTTAGTCCTTCGGCCTAAGTCGCGCAGAGAAACAGTTTGTAGAAGTTGAACATAATGATACCACTGATTCTCTTATATTAAGATGTTGATGAAGGCGTTAGGCATGTGTGACATTGAGTCTTCGTTTATTCACTAACACTAACGCATGGACATATGCAAAGACAATTTGCAGCAAGGACGAGGATGGGGACCAGTAGTAGGATGAGGGACAGGAACATAATGTTAGAGAAATAGCATATAGCTACTGTAGAAGTAGAGCAAAGGGAGTAGTGATGGGCAAATAGTAACTATTCGTTACTTTTGTATTCGTTACTCGAAAAGGAGTAGTTGTTCTGTTTTTGGTTTTACGAACGGGTAATTACCCCGATTACCCGTCCCTGAAACCGCCCCTGAAAGTAACGAAAAATCGCATCACTAAAAGGGAGCTTCTACACTTAGTTACTTCTAGGTTTTAACGCATCCCTCGATTAGTGGATCGGTTACTCTCTATGGAGAGTAACCGATCAGCCGGCTAAATATAACTGAGATTTCGAATGTAAAAGGAACGTGCAACCAACTGAGTCATGACGTCACAACTGAGAATTAACTGAGATTTCCTGTATCTAATAGTAAATTAGCTTTTGCAACTAGTGTGAGCGGGCCTTACGGCAATATGGGTGTTTCAGTAAATAATCGAAAATAATAACACTAGACTAACGTTTATTGTACTACATTATTTTACAAGTGACTAAAATCATTTTTTTATAAGAAAACTCTATCATTCATTATCGCCTTAGTATCTAAAATTTCTTAAATTTTATACAACAATGTTCAGAATGAAGGCACAAATACTTGCATGCATTTCGATAAGTAATACATGCACATGGTTTTGAGACATTGTGTTGTATAAATTATACTTATGATTATGTTTGTTACATTTCGCACGAGTTCGCTTCGATTTTGCTGTTGCAGTTTCGTCTTGTCTCACAAAAGTGCATTGATATAAAAAAAAAATGAACTGACTAGACTACTGTTAGACAGTTATTCTAAACATTTCTTTCTATTGTATTGTAGCACCTCGAAATAAAATTGCAAACCAAAAACAGAAGAAACAGTGTCACGTGTACGTACGTCCGGCTTAATCGCTTAATTATCTCTCAATAGTATTAAATCTAGCTAACACTTAGACTGTTTGTTACATTTAACAATAATCACATTTTGCAAATAAGTGCTTTTTACTACGTTTTATTATTTTCTTATTCAATTATATTTTGTGTTGTTCTTTTTTACTTTTGCTTATTTAGTTCAAAACTCATCAGATTTTGCGAAAGTTAAGACTAAAATCGCGATTCTTCACCTAATTTTTCGTACGCAATGTCCTCATACTAGGGTTTTAGTCTTTTGAAACCAGCACCATCGTGTCCTAATTTAAGTTCTTCGTATAATGTGGGATTCACTTCCTGTTGCGTAGGCACATGCAATGATTCGTGTTTCCATCCAGCTCCGCCAGATGTCGTAGACACAGAAACAGCAACACCGTTTGATGGATTCTCAGTCTGCTGTTCACGTTCAGCTACCTGAACATGATCCATATTGACTTCACGCAAATAACTGGGGTTTTCGAATGCGAGCCCACTCTGATTCTTAATGCCGAGCAACTTTTTTGTACGTATTAACCAAATTGTTCCGACGAAACCAACCGCTACCAGTATCAGCGCCATGATGATGGCAATAGCAGCACCAGCATTTGAGCCGTTAGTTCTGTTCGTCGCTGAGGTTATGTATTTATCACCCATAGTGAATTGAACAGAAGAAGTTAGAATCGATGTACCTTTACTATTGCCAGCCTTGACCACACATTCGTATTGAATTCCGTCTATTAAATCGTGTAAGGTTATGTATGTGTTTGGTGTATCGTTCTTTTTGGAGTCTTTAATATCAGCATCGTATACACGCCAAAACACCCGGTACATTTCAACTGTGCCTGGATTCTTTAGTGGAGGCTCCCAAGCAATTTGAACACTCGTCTCGTCCGCAGACACAACGTGGACGTTTACGGGTGGTCCAGGCAAAGTGTTGCGACCCTCATGGAAACAGGCCATAATATGCTTGGTATGACTGAGCAAGCATTCTTTACTGGTGCTGTTATCTAAGGACTCACCTCGACACCAATCGAGGCATCTTCGTGAAACGCCCCAGGCAGCACAACAACTTCTATGATCTGAACCATCAGCAGCACACTTCATTAGTTTATCAAAATCGTTGATGCATTCAGCTTTGTCGATAACCGCATCGATATCGAGGTAAAAGCTGCAAGCGTCTAGGCAACCAGCAGACACATTTTGATCCAAACAGCATTGCATTATGCTGCTGCTTGTCTTCGTGTTCTGACTGCGAATGCGTGCTGATACAGGCCGAGTTGCCCGGCCGAAAGCATTTTCTGCATGACAGTAATAATCGCCCACATCCATCGCCTCAATTTTGTGAATGGTAAGATTCATTATGTACTTATCGACTTCATCGTGCATCTTTTTGTAAGACACGTCATATTTGCCGCCTTGAATCACTGGAGTTCGTTCTTCGTGATTTCGCCAGAAGATCATCTTCGGTTCAGGATTCGCATCAACTCGGCATTGCAACGAGACGGAATCTCCCAAAGTCGCCATGGTAATACCACCTGGTTGAATATGGGGGCCGTCTGAAATATTAAAACGAGCATTACTGCGATTCAGTAATCGCAGTTGCAGACTAAGTTCGTTGCGAGATTGAGAAACTTACAACTAATGTTTATTTTACGAGATGCCTGCATAGGAGTTCCGTATCCATTGTCCGCGTAACAAGAAATCTGATCCATATCCTTTGTTACATTATGTATCACAGTAACCATATGTCTCGTTATCTCCTGCCTAACAAGTCGTCCCGATATGTATAAGGATATTGTGGGCATCGGCGTGCCCATTGCAATGCACAGAATTGTCATGCTGCTTCCCTCAATGACTAGATTAATTGGATGCACAGTTGGTGACTGTAATAATAATAATAATAATAATACAATATTACATCATCCATTATTCATTATTATTACCATTACTATAGTATTAAAGTGAACTATAAATACCTCTACAAAGGCCGGATAAGCTGGGTCCGTCCATGCTATCAGCGTTTCCGAAGGCAAGCTAGCACCCTTCTTCGAAACTGCCTTCACATAAACAATATACTGAGTATTGGGTCTTAATACATCAATCATATGCGAAGTGACCGTTGTATTTACAACTTGGAACGAAGAATTCGCCATGGATTTGTAATATAGCTGATAGGTAATCAGCTCGGAAGGATGGCTGAATTCGGGTGGCTGCCACGCTATTGTTACCCACGTGGCACTGTGACTAGAGACGGCTAAAGAATGTGGTGGAGAAGTAACACCTTGGACTGTAGTAAAATCTGTAACAGAATACATCAGAAATATACGGATACCTACAACGATTATCATCTACTATACCTATAGTAAGGTTCATCATAATTATCGAGGAAGGCAATGAACCTCCATGCTCATTTCTTGCAATAACAAAAATATGGTAATTCGCATCCTTTTCCAAATTCGTCAGTAGCGCAGAGGTACCACTTGCATTTACTAGCATATTCGATTGCAGTAAATTTTCATATATGGGAGTGGAGTTGCCCTTCTGGTAATAAACAGCATAATCCGTGACGTCATTATTATCGGTTGGCGGTTCCCATTCGACTAGAATCGAATCGTTGCCTGCTGCAACAGCATGCAGATCATTCACGGGTCCTGGCAGTAGCCCAGTACCTTCCTCAAAGCACTGCGCAATATTGCCAATGTATGGAATGCACGTTGTCACAGTTAATGGAAGATTATCAACCATGACGCCATTGCAAAGGGAAATGCATTCGTTTGGTACACCGCGACGTGAACAACAAGCACCATGATTGCGACCACCGGCGCCGCATCGCAACAGTTTGGGAAATTCCACCGCACAGACACGAGCCAATTGCTTGATGTCACTCATTTTTGCGTCGTATGAACACAATGGCATGCATACGCTGCTCACATCAGCCTCAACACAGCAACCAGTTACATTGTAGTTGTGCGCTTCTTCCACTTGTTCCTCGTAAATCTGAAATCAAAATCAAAGTTAGTCAGCGTCACAATTTGAAAGTTGATAAAATTCAAAATTATTGCAATTGATCCAAATTACTGGTAGATAATCATTTAGTTCTGTTTTTTTTTTGGTGGATACCTTTACAGTTAGTGATTATGAAGAAACACACGAGCAACAGCTGGCCTTGGATGCCAAGAAATGACTTAAAAAATAAACCTAATAATATTGTACATCATTTCGATAAATACGTGACACTTGTTGAGGACACATTTGGGATGCTATTTGATGCGCACAACAATGCAATCTTAGTGAAACGGTTCACTTGGGTGAATCACAACAAAATTAGCGTATCAGTGATAACCTACGGAGCTCGTATCATATCAATGAGAGTGCCAGATCGTGGTGGAAACGTCGAAGAATTGGTTTTGGGTTTTGACGATTTGGCCGGTTACTTGTTCTACAAAAAGTTTACTTTCGGTGCAACGATAGGACGCACGACCACAAAACTGTACAATTCAACATATATTGTCGATGGTAAACAATACTGGTTGAAATCAAATACAGGTGAACATCATGTACGAGGAGGTGAATTAGGTTTCGATCAAGTGAACTGGGTGCCGTATGTCCAGGGCAATGTTCTACAATTAAGTTATGTATCAAAAGATGGTGACGATGGATATCCCGGCGATTTGCAGGTCCGGATGACATTCGAACTAACAACGGGTGCTGAATTCAAAATCTCGATAACCGCCAATACCACGAAAATAACACCCGTGGATATAAGCAACATAATCTATATTAATTTGGCAGGACACGACACTGGTGAAGAAGAATTGCGAAACCATGAGCTTCTGATAAACGCGAATTGTTTTACGAGTATGGATGAAGTCAACGAATTTCCAACAGGGCAAATTCAAAATGTTGTAAACACAAGGTTTAATTTTCAAGTGCCAAAATTGCTCGGCGAGGCAATGGGACCGGGACCAGAGGCAGATTACGATCAGAACTTTTGCGTTAATCGGGGCGTGTTTCAAGACGAAGCGTTTGTCGCGCGAATGATTCACCCGTATAAGGGACGCGTTCTGGAGATTTATAGTAATCAGTTCGGTGTTAACTTTAGCAATTGTTTCGACTTCCCGGATGGTCATTACAATATACCCACGGACATATTATCAATTAAGCCATCGGTGACCAGTCAAGACATGCGAGATCACGAAGCTTTGTTTATAGTCATCAGTAAACTCGCGCAATATTTTCGCGAAAAACTGCAGTTGGAACCGGAACAATATCACGGATTTATCAGAAACTTAATGAAAAAGCTTCTAGTTGATAAAAGTGGCTCGACTGACAGCGAGAGCTTAACCAGTTTCGCTTCAGAACTTGAATTAATTGACGGACTCTCTCGTTCTGGACGTGAGATGTACCAAGATTTCGATGTGTTGATGATATTGAAGCCCCTCGAAATTCGGTTCCTATTGGCGATTAAACAGTTGCTTCCGTATGTAACGGCAGATATGTCATTCGAGATGGTCAAAGAGGCAATTGATGACATTCTGGAAAAGCAGAATCAACAAAATATCTGTGAATCATCTTCGGAAAGAAGCTGTTCGTTTATTCACAAAATCGTAAGTAACCAAATACGCAACATCGCACAAAAAAAGGATTCCAAAGCATCGTCCTCAATTGTGGAAGAGCAAGAATTGGTTGCAGATACGGAAAACCCGCCTATACTTAGCAAAAGTATCTTCGACAACTTGATGGAAGCAAAGGCCGAACGGGAGAAGCATCAAATGAGATGCGGGGTACCGATTCCTCCTTATTATAAGAAAGAGCGAATCACTGGTCATGGTGGAGTCGTGTATAGACGGTTTGGTGCTTTTTCTCTCCGAACCCAATGTTATCCAAACGCACTACTAATGGAAAACTTTCCGACACCTATTCTTAGACCAAACGAAACGTACAGGCACACGTTATCATACAAGTTTTGGATACTGGCTGGTGATCCGGCCAAATGGTTGAGACGCTTGAATAATCCATGCGAAGACCGAAGTGCTACATTATGATAAAAATACACTTACCTTGCTGCTAGTGCGGAAATTAAAACGCGAGCTAGGTTCACCAACACCGTGCGTGTTTACTGCTTCCACATAGAATTCGTAATCGGTATCACTCGCTAGTGCTTCTAAAACGTACGGACTATGAATGCCCGAAATCGTCTGGTAATCTGTGTCGTAGGTCGCCAACATCCTAAAGTGAACATTGTAATTTATCACCGTATCGCCGAGTGTATTTGGTGGCGACCAATGTAAAATAGCAAAATCTACATCGATATTTGAAACATGAACATGACTAGGTTGGCTGGGTAGGACTCCGTATCCTTGGAGCAGACAATTTGTATAATCACCCATATAACGCAAACATCTATAATATAAAAATGTAAATAAAATTATACTCTCTATGTGATAATACCTATAGGTAATAATAATATTACTTAAAGTAGTTAAAGTCGATGCTGGTTACATTCCCGGTGCAAAGTTGCTGACATAATTCCGGCAATCCCCGACTTTTGCAGCAAGGCGTGTGATCGAATCCGTTCGTTAAACAACTAAAAGTATCCGCTGCCCATGGAGCGCAAATCATCAAGTCGGTAATTTCGGCGGTAGCAGCCAAAGCCGGATCGCAGAGTTTGTTGACACAGGTTTTATGTCCGATGCCCTTATTAGCACAGCACGCCTTAATTTCAGGAAGTTTCGGTGATTCGCCGACGGTCGGCTTGATCTTACCCGACATCAGCGTCAAACTTCGCACACGACCCGACGGTAAACTGTTACCATGTTTGTTAATGCTCGTTACTGTGACTTCGTACATCGTAAATGGTGTGAGTCCATTGATAATGGTTTGATTTTGCGTCGACGGTACATTCACGTGCACCGTATGTGATCGCACATATTCGGTTGCATTCACATCGTCTGGATCGACGAGGCCTTGGTCGAAATATTTCAATGAAGTGACATTGATCGAAAACTCCGTTATGCTATCGAAATTCGATTCCGGCATGTCCCACAACACTCTCAGCGACTTTTCCGTGAGTGCTTCAACATCGACAAACTGTGGTGGGCTAGGAAGCAATTCGACTCCTTCGACGATGCAAGCCAGTGTCTGTTCGGTGTAAGCCGAACAGGAGAAGTGCGTTTTAATGTTATCTGTGATGGGAGTGTACTCGCCTCTGCATACGTCCTGACAAATATCAGGTACACTTTCTTGAATACAACATGGCACGTGGTTTCTGCCATCGGCCATGCAGCGCACAATATTTGGAAAGTCCATTTCGCAATTCTCTGGGTCCTGCCCAGTACTTCCTGTATAAACATTAAAGAGCATTTATAGACTGTATAGTGTATACCTAGTCGAATTGTTTCAGTTATTGTGTGAGTATATTTACTTGTCTAGTGAATAAGTTTTGGATTTGATAATGCAATACCTTCGAGGATGCTTTGAATGTTGCAGAAGCCGAGACATGCCTGCGATACATTCTTAGCAAGGCAGCAATCGGTGTAATTGTGGGCCCTCGGATTGAGATGGTGTTTTGTCGCATCCTCGAACCATTCGATGGTTGTATTCTCCGGCGGGGACAATGCTTTTGTTATTACTGAAATTTACAAAATTAATTAAACTCATCCAGCCCTCCACATTGGAATATATACTGAAGATGACCTTCATTGAGAACTATATATACTTTAATTAATTTTTGAGGTGCGATTTATTTTCGAGAATAAAGGAAAATATATTAATTAAATTTCACAAGAAGCAATCTAGGTATAATTCAAGTTGATTATATCACGGGACTTAACACGTTTACCTTTTTATTGGATTAGGTAATTAGTACCTAGAACTTACCGCTAAGCTTATGAAAAGATCGCACTGTTGGATTGCTGTTCACCTCGCAAACATACACACCGGAATCGGTCGGCTTCGATTTTTTTATTACCAATACCCAGACATCACCGCCGACCGGAACTTCTTTCATTTCTTCCGATCCATGCGGAACTAGAAATCACAAACAAGTGTTTAGATAGGTATCGGAACCGAGTGGATGAAAAGTCGGAAAGGAATAATAAAAACTAGTGGTTTTCTATTCATGATTATCTAAACTCTTGACGACGATGATGAAGAAAATAACGAAGGATCGGGATCTAGATCGAGATATGAAACGGATCAAGTTGTTCGTTGAAGAGCACTCGCATATTTTAATCACGTATTTCAAACCGAACAATTTGGCATGCGGTCGTAAGTATAGATGGTCGTAGCATTAAAACTTGAACGTGCACTCTTTCTCGTTATATACGTATATACACGATAATTATATCGACGAGCAATCGACTTTGCGACGACTTCGTTTAGAGTTGTAGAGTAGACTGTCGGCTCAATTCAATGGCTGCAATGAATGGTTCCTACGAGTGAAAATGGTAATGAAACTCGTTCGTAGACGCTTGACAAAGAAAAGAAAGAAACGGTAGGTACTCGTATAAGAGTGGCGTGTGCAGCGGTTGGGAAATTGTTCTAATTTGCTTGAAATTGGGTGGACTAGCAGTCATCTAGTTAGGACGCACGAAGAAAGTATACTATATACGTCGCGCGATATCGATCTACCAATATAAATTCCAATAAATTCCTCGCCCTTCGAAATGTGCACGATGAAACACAGCCGCCTTATGAACCGGCACTGAAACTTTTCAAATAAACGTACTACTTACTATTAGGCGTGTTTGGCGTGCATACTATACACAGAAACCAAACTTGAGACCTTAAGATAAGGAGTTGTGGCAAGGCAACACGCGAACTACACGAACATGCGGGTCCGAGGCCTCGGCTCGCCGGCTGTGATGGAAGTTGAACTACATATAATCTCTGAGGCTGTGGCGGGAGGTTGAAAGAATGCTAATCGGGACCACAAAATTCTGGTTATACTAATAAATATCGCAATTATACAACTTGGACATCAACAAATCAGCAATACACTACAAATCATTATACACATATACACATACACGTCGGATGCCGAAGAGTGAATATTCAAGTGGTAGTAAAAAAATAAATAAGTATAAAACGAATTCCAAGTGGTTTCTTTACTTGTTTACGCCAGTCGAGTTTATATACTCAATCGAATACATTGAGAATAAAAATGCGTGCTAACAAATTGTTACTACTTATTGCACTACTAGCAATAGTGTTGAAAGTTCAAGCTCGAGTGTATTTCAGTGAAAACTTCTATCAAGTATTTGCAAATGGCAAAAAATCATGGAAAACTTTAGTAATCCAGGACAACAACCAAGTTGGCAAAAATTATGAGCCTTATTCAGTGCATACGTTCAAAGCGGTTGAAAATGTTGAAGATCTGTACATCGTGAATAAACTTGATTCGCTGCACCCAAGAGTCTTCAAACAATTGAAACATCTGCAGTATTTGAATATGGCGGAGAACTCGTTCCCAGAGCTAATTGCCGGCGATTTCAGTGGTTTGAATCTAGCAAAGTTGTCGCTCACCAACAACAATATAAAACGCATCGAACCGAAAACGTTTTCGAATTCATCAATCGCCCACATCGATTTATCCGACAACCATTTACAAGAAATACCAGCTCGGGTTTTTGACAGTGCGTCACTAAACAAATTGATTATTGCTAATAACATGTTAACGCGAATAGCCGAGCGCGCCTTCGGTGTGAATCTAACACATTTGGATCTGAATCATAATCGTATCAAAGAAATAACCGTAACCGTCTTTGAAAATTTATACGTCTTAAAGTATTTGAACATGAGCCACAATAATTTGCCCACAGTGACATCGGCATTTTGGTTACGCAGCTTGGAGGTGCTAGACGTGTCTCATAATGTCATACGGATATTGATAAATGGAGCATTTGAAGATTATCCCAAACTCCGAGAATTGCATTTGGATTCGAACGAATTGTTGTATTTAAATCCGAATAGCTTTCTGAAACCGTCACCTATCCAAATCCTACACATCGAAAGCAATATGCTTACTTTCCTGCCCAGTGAACTTGGAGAAATATTTGCCAATTTGAAGTATATGAAATACGGTGGGAATCCGTGGAGCTGTTCATGCCTGGCACCTGTTGAAGTTTTTGTTCAAAATCGAAATATCCAACAGGACAGTTGCGAAAAGAACTTCTTCACCGACGGCAAACAGGCGGTTTGCTTAACGGCGTATAGCACTTGTTATGGGAATGAGACACTTTTGCTTCTGGGACATCCAGAAATTTACAAAGGATTAATTGACGAGTACAATTGTTGAAATTGCAGGAACGGAATTTATAAGATAAACTTAGGCTATGTATAACAATAAAGATCATCAACACAATGTTTCTGTGATTTTTCTTTTGTAAATATTCCATTTCAGAAAGGATGAAGGAACAATAAAGGATCTCAAAGTTTTAGTATTTAGTTGCGTTTCGGCAAGCTTCGACGTGGGGTGATGTGGGGAGTGAAGCTAGCGACTAACGAACGATGCTTGCCAAGTAAGTTTGGTCGGTAGAATAGAATATTATAGTTTGGTTTGTATACATATCTGTAGGAAAATGGTAGCATGCGTAGCTTGGATACAACAGATAATCACGAATATGTACATACAACCACTATACACCCCCATTTCTGCATAGTTATATAGCTTCAGCTTTTCAATGCTATGGTGTAAACTACACCAACAATATTCAAACTTCGCTGATGTTACTGTTGCACTTAACGAGTCGAGTTAACTAACCGTAAATACAGAAACTTGCACCCAAGCACCCGAAAACATTAGTAGCAATCGCTTTCCTTCCAATATGTATACAAGTACCCAAAGATTTACAAAGTTGAAAGAAGATAAGCAAAACCGTATAAGAAGACAAAAACGTCAAGATGATGAAAGTGCCAATTAACGCAAATTTGCGTATACGACAGGATTCATATTCTGAAGTGCATGCATTCTTTCACCTTGCACTTCCAGTTGTCACTTCCGTGACGGTGACACACAATTACTGGATTAATAAACAAGGAAAACGAGGTCTAGGAAACTAGCACACCAATGGATACTCACCTGGATCATGTAAGACCACTAAGCGTTTATCAGCTGTGACACTCTTCTCGCCGGCGGTAAGTACTCGCGTACTGTGACGCTCCTTGTCCTCTTTCTTCCACATCACCGTGTTCTTGCCAATGTCCTTAACGACGCACGTAATTACGGCATCCTCGCCTTCTCGTACATGAACCGGATTAGTCAGACTGCCGCGCATCGACGGTAAACCTGTAACGAGATTAGACATTACAAGATTTAGTGTTTACTCTTATTTACTTTTTATTGCTGTCTGTGCTGCCTGCAACTACGTTTAGGTATAGAAAGAGGACTCATTACCAAAGACATAAAATAGTTCCTGCAACATTATCATTAACAGAAGGATCAAGAAAGTTAGATACCTGACCTCAAGATATGTTCTCTTTCAGTTAACAATATTGTCGGGGAATTCGAAGGAGGATTTAAACCAATATATGTATATATTTCAACTACTCGGTTAAAAATGCACTAAATTCATGGAAAATATTTTTAATATGAGAAGGAGGATCAAGATAGTTAGATAAGTCAACTCAATATATGTGCTCCTCCACTTAACACGCGAGAGCGGTTTTCAAGTACGTTGGTGTTGATTACATCAACAACATTTCGTTTTGTTTAAAATTTCAAAATCTCCTTTTTCCTTTCTAAGATTCTGAAATCGCATTCTGACTTTCGTGGTTCACAGCAAAGAGGGAACCAGAACCTTCCAACAACTTTATAATCTTCTAAAATGTCTTTTATAACTGAAAGATTAACTTGTTTAAACAACATATTTTTCACCTACTCGGTAATTGCTTAAAACTGCACTAAACTCATAGAAAATATATTCAATGCTTGCAGAAGGATCAAGAAAGTTTGATAGATGCCCTCAAAATATGTTCTCGTCCAGTTAATAATGTTGTCGGGGAATTCGGGGGAGGATTTAAACAACACCTTTTTTCACCTACTCGGTAATTACTGAAAACTGCACTAAACTCATAGAAAATATATTCAATGTAAGCAGGAGGATCAAGAAAGTTAGATAGGTGACCTCAAGATATGTTCTCCTCCAGTTAACAATGTTGTCGAGGAATTCAAGGGAGGATTTAAACAACACACCTTCACACACTTCAAACCTACTCGGTAAAAACTGCACTAAACTCATAGAATGTATATTCAATGTGAGTAAACAAGATAACACTTTTTCCCTCTTTTTTCCTTTCTCCCTTGTGTAGTATTTGACTCATAAAAATAAGTGATATTAAAAATTTAAAATCCCTCGAGGTATCGTCAGTCGCGGACTACCGAATCTACCATCATAGGTGACTCGAGACATGTATATCCTGTCCTCATTTATGCGTATACATATACGACATTTGTCACAATAATATTTAAAAAGCGTCCCTATGTACACGTATTTGTTGTTTCAGTCGGACAATGTGTTCATCGTCATTTATCTTTCCTACATTTACATTTTGTTGTTGTCGTTGTTCATATACAGATAGGACGTTGCAAGGTGTCACCGAAGAATTAATGATTGTCGGGTACCTATATTTCCTTGTTTTTTTTTATCCATGGTTTGTCAGATATGATGTGATATTCACAGAAACTTATTAAAATTTCGAATGGACGTGAATGGTGATCAGAAATCTCATCAAAATTGTGTGTTAACAAATATTTGTTAAGTGAATTATGATTATCTTATTTGTTTTGGCCAAATTTTTAGTTTTACCATCAAAGCAAAATTTCTTTCATATACGTGTGAAAAGTAAAAAATGATGAATGGTGTCTTTCGACCTTTTCGAGTAATAATACTGAGTGCTTGTGGTATAATGTAAAAAGTGATTTAAAAATCAATAAATGCAATTCGTAATCTATCAGCAAACCGTGAAGCGAGCAACCATCAGCAAAACCACGGCGCCCTCCGTAGCCTACCGGTAAATGGTTGTTTGATTAATGAGTATATTCATTTTGGTTAATAACAAAGTTAATCTTTCAGTTATAAAAGACATTTTAGAAGATTATAAAGTTGTTGGAAGGTTCTGGTTCCCTCTCTGGTGTGAACCACGAAAGTCAGAATGCGATTTCAGAATCTTAGAAAGGAAGAAAGAGATTTTAAAATTTTAAACAAAACGAAATGTTGTTGATGTAATCAAGACCAACGTACTTGAAAACCGCTCTCGCGTGTCAAAGAAGAGTTTCGCAATTTGTGTTGTTTTATGTCGTCACCGTCGCATTCAAACTTTTCACAAAACCAAAACGACCTCATGTGCTTCTTTCATTTGACACATTATACTATGCGACGATGCGACATGCAAAACTGATGTCGTACTCGTTCGTTTCGTCCATACGAACGGTGCGAACGACTCCACGTCAAGCCAACGACAAGGAAAAGATTTGTAAACGTCGTTTTTGAACATCCATTTTCGTACTATTTCGTAATGTTTGTAGAGTGTTCGTTAACGTGGTGAATGTTGATGGTGTTGCGCACGCTAATTTAAGTCCACGTACTGTATACTGACGTAAACACCTACTTAATGAAAAGGCGCAATGTTCTTAAAGACGGCAAAGTTTTCTTCTTCGCATACAACGACGAATTAGTTTCGTACTTTGGCGTCGTCGACGTTTACGCATTTGAAAGCCTGTCTGTGGGTGTCGGGCTGTGACACGGGTGATACGAATGGAATGGGTGCTGATGTTATGTTGGATACTTCGCATTCGCACTCTGCTCTTAATGATGAATATGAAAGGGCGGCAAAGGCGGTTAAATATAGTGGTGCTGCGAACTGCACGAATTTGAGAATTTCTTACAAGGGGCAAAATATGCATAAACAGAAGAATTAAATGAATAAGATGCAAAAAAACCTCCCCAGGGCATAGAAACTTCTTTATTCATGAGCGAACGTTGAGTTCCAAAGTTCCAACGTTTTTTTTTTCTTCCCCAGATAATGGGAAGAATTGTTTGGTGCAAACTTCTCGATGGCCTACAGGCATCGGGATGATGAGTTGTTGGATTTTTGGCTAAACGTGGCGAAGGAGATGGGGAACACACTGATTTGCATGATCAAATGTTTGCCAACAACCAACAAAGGGCCGGGAACAAGTGCAACGTGAATTTTATGAATTTTATACTTTTATTCATGCTATACATATCTATATGCGCTTATAGACGACATTAAACAATTTTATTAAATAAATGGTTATCTTCTTCTGCATGGTGAACAATCACACAATAATGAACGAATATTGTTGATCAAATAGTTTGTCGGGTTATACTTCAGTTTGCCCATTTTTCTGAGAATGTTCGTGCCACAATTGCCACGGAATACAAACCAGACCATAAACATTGCCATCCAAAGCAACAAAAATTTCATGAACACCATCACAGTGTGATCACTAACTCTCAGGTTGGAGACAAACCACCATAACGTGGAACAGGTGGAATTCCAGATTCTGGTTTGAAGGACGGGTCGTCGTTCTTTCTTCGTTTCTGGTTCTGATGTGCGATTGAGATTGGCCATAAAGGGTCTTAGGGTCTCACCCGAGAAACACAATAACGGATCTTCATTGTTTGAATATGAAAGTGCATGAGATCTTCTGATGGATCTTCCCTTTGAAGTGCACATATTTTGACGGCATTTAATTTTCTATACATTTAAAATTTTTCAAATATTTTAACTTTAAGTATCAAACAATTTAAAAAAAAATATTATGTCAGTGAAATGAAAATGTAAATAACACATTTACACAGCTATCTGATATTTTTGTTTCGTTGTCAACATGACAATTGGAAAAAATAAACATTTTGATAAATACGTCCAAATTAACGAGCACGTGAAAAAATTTTTTGGTGGTAAATATTTTTGAAAATTAATCTATTCTTTTCGTTTCATACTTATATACATATATGTATATACAGGGCGCTCAAATAGTACAAGACCGTCGCTTCGCACCTACAATCTTCCGGCCCTCCGCAAAGAGACAAATTCAAGATTGTAATCATGAAGCAGTCCAATGACTTATCGGCAGGTATCAGCCAGAGACGTATGGACTACATCAAACAGCTGAAGATCCGGAGTCGAAATACACCGCGATCGGTCAATGTGCTATTCCATATCTTCTTATTTCTATTGGCAGCTATTATTGTCGGTTCGTTTCTATACGATATCGGTTTCTGTCAGATATACGGCTGTCCAAAACTGTTTCATCGCAAATAAATAAAGTACCTCATTGTATGGAAGCAATTACTGCATCCGAGTAATTGCTAAAATCATAATTTACAATGTGCTAATTAATAATTAGTAACTAAATATTCAGTGATTGCGCGCAATTATCTACCATAAATAGGATAGCATTTGGTGGAAATGGGGTTGATCTACACTTATATTGCATTTTGCACATAACCGGTCTGCGGGTCCGGCTGGACTAACTCAATAACATTTTGGTATTTCGCGTATCCGCTTCGGAATTATATTTCACCTCAGTATTAATGTTTATGTGATGCACACGCGGACTGTCAAACTTGCTCATTCTACCTTCGGCGTTTGCGATTGCAATCTCTAATTAATGTATGCAATCCATGTGGTGCGGAGACCATTCGAACGGTCAACAATCCTACAATCTGTTCCGATCTCTGTTAAAGACTGCTTTAAAATTGAAAACCAATTTATTCCTGGCCCCACCGCACGGTCATTATAGGATTTAAAATGTGTACCTACATTTTAATAATGGGCCGTTGACATTGTTGACAATTGGAAATAGTATTTCCGAAATTGAAATAGCCTAAACTAATATAATTGTATATTACAAAATACTTAATATTTTAGGCTAATATGCCAGTTTTCAATTTGTTTCATAGGATATGGTATATTTCGATAAATTTAGTTTCAAATAGCTGAAATGTGGCCGCGGAAGGTAATTTAGTTACTTTTTGCAGAATTTATAACACTTTAAAGTTTTTCAGGTTAAGTTGTGTATTTTTCCATCCCAGTTCGGTTAGACCCTATAGGGGTTAGCAGGAGCAGGAGGGGTAGTGTAAAAACACAAAACGTACTTTGGTTTTAGCGTACTTGGCTTTTTCACGAGTTTTATCATAAGACATACTTGGCATTTTCAAGAATTTTCCCTAAAATTACGGCAACCAACACAGCAGGACTACCCTAAACTTCATATATTCCCGTGGGGTGGACAACTAGTAACAAAATTGTACACTTAGTGTGAATTCCCTAGTACTTCTTCTGTGAATTCATGTGAATTCAGTGAACATTTGAATGAACATTTGAAATTGTGAATTCGCAAAAAATGTGAATTCATGTGAAAAAATTGTGAATTCTGATGGAATTCTGTGAAAAAATTGTGAATTCATATGAAAACATTGTGAATTCATGTGAAAAATGTGAAAAAAATGTGAATTCATGTGAATTTAAATATAGCGCGTAGAAAAACGCATGCGCAATATAGATTTTAAATCTTTTTAGGTTATATAATTTGTTAAAATGTTTGTGAACTTTGTGAATTCACTTTGTGAATTCTTTCTAAAATATTGTGAATTCTTTTAAAGAATTCACATTTGTGAATCATTTGTACGCGCTATTTATAAGAGTTGTTTACCCCTCGTATAGAATCTATTAGCTTTGTAATGATTGTGAATCTCACTAATAGACGCAATGCCCTCTACCAACGGAGAGCACCAATTAAGTATTTTAGAGAAGCGGTTCATGTTACAGCCTTAACAACATGTCGATCATTCTGTAGATGTAATGTGGAATATAAAAATTGACGTCATGCAATGTCAATTCCAGAAAAATAAGTAAACTGCTGAACGTAGAATGAGAATTATTAAAAAATTTCTTGCAAATAAGTTACTTGACATTTTATAAATAATCAAATATCAACATGTGACAATCGCAAATAACTTGCAGACTCGAATATTTCTTTATTTACTTGGAAACTTTAAGAATTCTACTTTTTCTCATTTTCTTTTCAAACAATTCCTTGAAAACTTGTATAGTTTTTATTTTAGTATCTAGATGACTACGTTAGAATATTAGAAAACATCTTTGTTTAGTAAACAAACAGATGCAAACAAAACAAACAAACAAACAAACAAACAACACAGTTTTGAACAGCAAAACTAGTCTAGTCTATCTATGAGAGAAACATCAACAAACATTTTCTGATTTACAAGAAGTAATCATGTCTACAACAATGGAATCGTCACATAGTATCTTCATATATAATTTATTAACAAAAAAATTCTTATAAATGAGTGCAAAAAGCTCAAGTATGGAAAACTTTCCATACTTGCGATTTCAATAATTCAAAATCGAAGACTGGATAATTTCTAGGTATATTTAAAAAACGGCCTTCTTGTTTTTGTTGCAGATTTGCAGACTGACATGACAAAAAAAATGTCCCTCGGCTCAAAGGAGAACATGGATATTAGAAAAATAAGATGATTGTTGAGAAGCAAAAGTGAAAAAAATGCTAACAGCTTTTAGTAATTTAATATAAAATAAAAAATACAAAAAGACATAGGTCCTTGGACAAATAGTGTTTTGTCTATCTCTTAATACTTATCTACCTATCCTATTTGAAGATTTTTATTTTATTTTTTAATGTTTTGTGCATCCAAAATAAACAAACCAATTAAAAATATCGTCGCAGTTAAAATATATGATGCGAAAATTCAAGAGTGTGTGACTAACTGCCATCACTTCGCCAGATATATTTATATATTTTTTTGAAATCTTATTTCTTTTTATTGTCGCTTTTTTGAGTGACAAGATGCTTATGAGATCGTAACGAGATGTATGAAGGATACAGATATATTTTTCAGTTGATACTTTGCGGTTTCGGTTTTGCAGAGTCGCACGAATGACGAATTTTCAGTTTTCAAAATATAAAAAATGAAAATGTTTAATAAGTATCTTTATAGTAAGTGCGATACTTAGCAAACAATTTTAAACAAAAATTTGCAAGAGGACGCCGGATGAAATTTTTTGGCTGCCAATCAAGAAAAAATAATAGAATTTAAGTTTTGTGCGAGTGTTGTTGATTTTTTCGAGAAAAAAATACTTTTGGTAAATAATTAAATCAATGAATGAATACAATATTGTCAAATTATCTACATGGTCAAAAAACCAAATGACATTTTGGTATTTTTCGTACGCATGTATGTTAACAAAATTTAGTTTGCTATGCGGGAAAAAATATAATTCTGAGAGTGACTTGGCGAGCCCCAACGTAGGCGGTTGTGAGCAAAACATTATCTATTGCATAATATTTTGACAATTTATGCTGCTAGGCCGCTTATGAAGAGAGACCAACTGGATAATATCACAAACGCGTTCAACAGTCAGAGTCAGTAGCGCACCCTCAGAAAAATGGGTGAGCATCATAGAGTTATAGTATTCCTAGAGGGAAGGTACTGATACAAAAGTGAAGCCAGTGGTCCGTCATATTGATTTGCACGATAACAAACTACTAAAATGTAAACTACCCAAATATACACAAATAGCTCTAATGCGTTCCCCGAACACATTCAGTAAGTTCATTGCTAGTAGGCGCTTTGATTGCGCAATACATTGTGCGCATCAAACAGTTTCACACGTTAAATATTAAAAACACGCACGAGAATTCAAACAAAATGAAACGATGGCGTTCATTAACAAAATGCAAGTACGAACTTCAAATTTGACATTGACCTGTGCAACAGGCTTACAAATAGTAATCATAAATTCAAAATTGGCGCCCATTTGTGGCAGGAGCACTTAGGGCACGTTTTTTGGTGCCGTCTGCCTGCTTTTGGAAGACGGAATAACCGTTTTTTTTTCTACGGAATACTCATTCCGGTTTATACTTCTTGCACCGTCTCGAGGGACCGTGCAAACGGACGACTAAAGAATGTTTTCTCTGATTTCTATATATTATTTTGACATTATCGATGAAATTGTTGCAAATACATTAAAAATAATCAATTATAATTCATAATGCATACATTGTTCTAGCTTTTAGGGAAGGTGGCAGAATAACAACTAACTTCCCTCACTCCTACTAAAGCCGGTTTGTGCAGCTTTACGTTTTTTGCTCTTCCACTTCTTGGACGTAACCAAAAAAACGCGCCCTTAGTAAATGTGTTCGCCGAACGCTATACTGCATCCATTTCAAATTTCGTGCCTTTTAGGTGCAAGTGCAACACAATATGGCGATTTGGTGTAATCCCCTTCCGAACCCTTGCTGCATGGCCCGCGCACAAAATTCGACTTTATGCTATGGTGAGCAGAGCATTTTAGTAAGTCGCCGCCTCTGTACACATTTACATTAAACACGATTAACATGCACATCAAAATATGTAATAAAATTATACAGAGCGTTTCAAATGTAAAAATATAATTAAAGTCGTTCAACTTGGACGATTTCAAATATAAGTACCTAAAATGTGCTTTCGATAACTATACTCAGACCAGTTACTTATAATTAATAAGCTATAAAGTTTATGCTACTAGTTTTTTTTATTTTTATTTGCTTGCTAATGTGTAAATGTTTAGTGCGAGTGTGTACAGTGTAAGTTGTAACAGTTGCGTTTATTAGAATCTCGCCGGCGATCGAGTCAGTGGCCTAAAGATGTCCAAATTCCAAAAATAGTCCTCGCTAGCCTATTTTACACGTACACTAAGTCACTTATTCCGACTTATTTCTCCTTTAAATTACGACGTCGTCTTTCTGTTTATACCTAACTGCAAGAAGTGAATTTACATTTGTCGCAATATTACTATCTCTACTAGAATTTCCTAACAAGACAAAATATCCAATTAAAATTATTACTGCTGTGGAATAAAAATATTTGGGAGGAGCTCGCTTTTTAAAAACAATAAGGAAGTATCTAAGTATAAAGAAATTCTAGACAATTAAACTTTTAGATCAAATGAGGAGGATTAACACAATTTTTTTATACCTATTTAGTTATATGGTCATTATTAGCATTTTTTCTGTGATTAATGATACCTATAAATCACTATCGTGAGTTATGAATGTTCATAACTCACTACCGTGAGATATGAATTCATATCTCACTGCAATTAAATAACATTGA
>JARJEB010014133.1:0-11133 GCA_030264535.1 Liometoxenus newtonarum | reverse complement strand
TATATATATTAGGTATACATGTTCCTAATGTATGCTTCGTGAGAACACTGAGAACCCGGTTATAACCTTATAACAATCCAATCTGAAAAGTACGAATTAATGTTTCATAACAAATGTGTTTTTATTTTCCATAAATTAATCTTCACCTCTATTTCCTATTGTATAGCAAATACTTTCGGATAAACGGACCTTATTTTACAGATACCTACTGGACAGACTGAATTGACTATTAAAACTTTAGAAGGATATGATGAAGGCAAATTATAAAGCTCGAAATTGTCGTCAAAACTTAAGCCTAAATGTACACCAGGTTACAGTCAACGCGCACTTAAATAATTCGGTATGTACATATAGTTCTTCGCACTCTAATCTATGTTGCTAGCGGAACTGTACAACACCCTGATACTCTGAATTGAAAATATAATCTTCACAGAAAGGTTATCGTTATAAATATTGAAATTGACCTTAAGCGTAATCGAAATTAAAGAATGGCTACGAGTTGGCACTATGCATAATTTTTAGTTTCCGACTTACCGCAGATATAATAAGGAAAGCTATAGGTGTTCAGGCAAATTGTCGAACTCAGGGTCTCGACGGATCTCCACGAATCTCGCTTCCCTGAGTCCGAAAAAATTGTTTTTCCGTGATATGTGTGTGTGTGCGCGCGCGGGTGTGTGTGTGTGTGTGTGTGTGTGTGTGTGTGTGTGTGTGTGTGCTGGTAGCAAAATTGCGGGATAACCAAGCAACGTATATCGGGATGAAATTTGGTATCAGGCCAGCTGTCCATCTAACGAGAACCTGGAATAAATACAAACATCAACGGCTGCTGAAGAAAGAAGCTACTGGCTGTCAAAATATTAATTTGCGTATAACTGGCTAATTATTGATTTTAACATAAAACTATCCATATATTGTCCGAAGGTGTGTTGAATATCCTACAAGGATCGCCAATAAAATTTCTTCTAGCGTTAATGAATTGGTAGATATGTTCTACCATTTCAACAATCCAATAATAATCATAGCATAGCGCGATTCTCCAACACGCTGAGACTCGGAATTGACAATATAAACTTAATATAGGAAGGTTATCGTTACAAATAGTGAAATTGACGTTTAACGTCATCGAAATTAAAAAATCGGTACGGGTTCGCATCGCACAATTTTTTAATTTAATTGTACTTATGAAATAAATCGGTACGGATTCGCACCACACAACTTTCCGACCATGCACACTATAGGATATCGTATATAGAACTCCTCGATCGTAAATGTATTATTGGTCGGAAAGTGGAAGTGAGATTACGTTTTGATATCAGAAAGATTCTGGGCAAATTCTACTTTCCGATCAAAATTACTTTTACTTTAGTGTGCATGGTCGGAGAGTTGTGCGGTGCGAACACGTACCGATTTATTTAAGTTAATTTTACATATTAAATAAAGCGGTACGCGAATTCGCACCGCACAACTTTTTGAATTTATTTTACCAATGAAATTAATCTGTACGTTAAAGTTTCCGACCATAACCACTAAGATTTCGTATAGATATCGTCGATCGTAGAAGTATAATTCTGATCTGAAAGTGGAAATTGTACATCAGAAATTTATTTAAGTAGGTAAGTACATATGAAATTGTAATCAATGTCATTTCCACTTTATTTTATTTTCCGACCATAGATATTGACAGTAGATATTGTAAGGACAGTAATGACTGTGGCTAATTCCTGGCTGATAGTACTGATTTTGACAAAGGAATTTTGGTTTTGGAGTGGTGTATGTGTGTGCGCGCGCGCCTTGTTTGTGTTCGAGTATGTGAGCAAACCAGACAGACTAAGTTAAGAGATGAAATTTTATATCTGCCTCTCTAACTTGAACCTGATGGAGTAAAAATGAACAAAATCTGTCGATAAAGAAGACACCTTGACTTGGAGATCACAACGTAAATTTGCGAATATCAGTCTTAATATAAATTTTAGCATAAAACTATATCTTTTCGTATATATAGTCACGTTTTTTGTCCCGTCGGAGAGCATTCCAAAAGACGGAAGGGCTGTTTTATTGATGACGCAAGACTCTCCAGTTCCCCGCATTAATTCGCAAGTCAAATTTATGGGCAAGTGTTGCAGATGGACCCAATATTTCTGGGCCCCATAAGGTTACTCGGGGACCTCTAACGCCATTAGGAATAGATTTAGGATTGTCTCCGGTCTCTCGAGGCGTAAGAGACTTGGAGAGGTATAGTATAGTTATAGTGCGTTCGGCCTCCATTTTCGATTTCCTAACCTAAGATTCTAGAAATAAAAATTCCATTTTATATTTTGTGACAATTAAAACAAACATCGAACCGAATAGATTAGGTTTGTCTTATGGCACAAGAAGTCTAAAACTATATGCAGGTTATTCCCAATGTTCTCTTCATTTAGTAAGTAAGTACTTACAGAAGTTATAGATATCTAATGTGTTACCAATTCTGAATTGATATTGACGTTAAATGTCACCGAAATTAAATTAATTGGTACGGGTTCACAGCGCACAACTTTCCGAAATATAATATTTATAATACCTATAATACCTATAATACCAAATTTCATGAAAACAATTTTGACTGGTAATATAGGAATTAAATATAATCAATATTAAATCTATACTTTCTCATCAAAATTATTTTCACGAAATTTGGTACATTGTAGGAAACTTGTGCGGTGTCCCACACCGATTTAATATCGAAACTTCCACTAACAATAAGCATCGAATATTACGAAACTTTTTTGTCGGCCTCCTGAGGTTATTACATGTATATTGCCATAATTTTAAAGTTTTGCTTTAGGGATGTTCATCTTCATACCCGTGGCCGCGCTGCGGAAAAGTGATTTACACCTTACTAATCCACTATTCTGTTTTTACTAGATAAATGTTGAATATACTTTAGATATATACCTACACAGTGAGTAAATTCCGGTGGAATTGCAGAAATCTAAAATAAATCGGTACGGATACGAGTTCTACGAAACCGTAGTGTGCATGGTCGGAAAGTTGTGCGGTGCAAATCATTACCAATCTATTTCGTATGTATAATTTTAATATAAAAAATTGTGCGGTGCGCACCCGTACCGATTTTTTAATTTCGATGACGTTGTTCTTGTGCTTGGTGTTTGTTAGGGGATTAGCATTAGCCAAAGAAGAAATGTTATTGGCATATCTTGTAGGAAATTGAAAAAACATTTGGCCAATGCCTATATAGCTATATATAGAGTTCCATGGTAAAATCAAATAAGAGCCAATAACTTTCTTCTTTAATGGCCCGTGTTATTTTTCTTTACTGCAGGTTAAAGTTAGATGGACAGCTGCCCACATACCAAATTTCATCCTGTTACGTTGCTTGGTTTGCCGGCAATCTTGCTCACAACACACACTCACACAGGCACACACGCACACATATCACTCCAAAACCACTTTTTCGGACTCAGGGAAGCGAGATTCGTGGAGATCCGTCGAAAGCCACAGTTCGATATTTTGCCTGATCACCTACCTTTCCTAACTATACCTACGGTAAGTCGGAAAGTAAAAATTATGTCAGGGATTGAGCCATCCTCAGATTTTAAACTTTTCCCAATCTGTCGATACTGTTTCACTGACTGAAAATTGAACAAAAATTTATTCAAACAACTTCAAAGTCAATAGTAATAAATAGTTATATATATAGTTATATAATTATATGATTATTAAAATTTCTTCACGAAAGAATTCGGTGTCTTGCAACATAAAATGCTGCGATTTCCTGGCCCCGCTAGAAACTTGTCTATGTTCTTATCGACCAGACGATATTGTAACATTCGTTGAAACATGTTGTTAACACTATAGTTGCCGTCGGTTTGCACTTCGGAGTGACTCAAAGAAACTTGTCTTTCACTCTGTCGTCTGCTCATTGTATCTGCCTCACTATTCCTGCTCCATTTGATCCATAATCCATTTTTATTTTCCATGTAATGCTTCAACTTATAAAATTATAAATTTTAAATAAGTATTTAATATTATGATAATTGTAATGAAACTTTATACATTTTCTGGAAATATAATAATATACTAATGTAGGTATTACATAGATACCTATATATGCATAATTCAAAAATTGAAAAATTACCGAATTGTAGATATATACATTTATGAGTCAAATTCAATTAAAACTTCTCAAAATATTGCAATTTAATTAAAAAATTAGTTAAAATGTTTCAAAAAATAATAACTATGATTTATATCTAGCTATACATTCAAAATTATTATATACTAAGTATGCTTTTTAGTATTTTCTTCTATATGCTTTTTTGAAAAAAATACCACTTACTTTAATATCAAAGAAATCTGTCTCATATTTCTTGGCATTAAGCTCTTCATTACTTCGTTGGTACATATGTATTAGGAACCATAAAATGGCAGCTGTTGCGAGCAGCAAGATAACATATCCAATACAAATGATGAATATCAATTTACCCATGGTGATGTCGGACTCCATATTTAAATCTCCGTATATTCTTTGTATTCGTTAAATCGTTAAATTTGTATTCAAATCTCAATTGACAAATATATATTTTTTATTTTCGTTTCAAAATTAAAGTTTTTATAATTATGACTACTTATATGCATTCGGTACTTATATAATAATTCTGTATATAAATGATTTCGAATAAAGCAATTGAAGCGAACAAAGTGAATTATATAACAAAATATTCTTAAAATTAAATCCTGCTAAAAATTTTGACTGTTGACGTTTTTTAAACACCATTTGACAAATTATTAAATAACAAATAAAAGTAACATCAGGTTAGCGCTTCATCATAAAATTGCACGAACATAAATAATTAGGTCACGCCTTAGAAAATTGTGCGTGAGCTATACGAAAAGCGCATCGGCAAGTTACAATAGGTTACAATGACACCAAATTTCAAATTTGGTATATTCTTATTCAAAAGCATGAAACATGATAACCTGAGTTTTTGCGATGTGAAAAATAACTTTCAATTAAATATCATAATCAATTAAATCATAAGATTTAATAAGAATTAATAATCAAAATGCTATAGGTTTAGATATACGTATACTTTTCAACAAACAAATTTTATAATTTTAGTCAAAAATTTTATATGCCATGGATTGAGTGTGGTCGCGCAGGCGCCGAATTAATTTGAAACATGCCAGCTGCGGTCGCAGAACATTTGACGTTTTGCGTTTTTGGGGTCTCTGGACTATCTTGAGAACAATACTTGAAAATATTTAAAATACCTATATGGTTCTTCGTTTTGTTCGGTGGAGAAAAATAGGATCGCGTATTGCGATCCATGCGACTTAACTTAACTTAACTAATGAAGTACCTATATGCTTGAGTCGAAAGTTGTGTAAATCTGACTGACAAATAGAAATATTTAATTCAAAGATTGCGCTCTTTCTTCTGGAATTTGCGTTCATGGTATTGTATAAAATTGATAACAAAATGAAGAAACCATCAAAACTTTTCCACTATTCCACATGTTCCAATAAGTTGCCATAGTGTTTATTTCTTTCATATGATTGGAATCATATTTGAACAAATTTAGGTAACATTGCAAATTGCAACGGTTTGTTTTTACCGGGACATACCGTTATCAATTTTGAAGTAAACGGCCACAAATATAACTGTACCATATATGTATAATATTGCTTATTTTGGTTGTTTCTGTAGAGCCAAAATTCCTGAAGTTTTGGCAACACAACTTTCATATTAATATACCTATATATAGAGTATAGGCAGCAAAACATATGTAGGTACCTATAGCTATTCAAAGTACAATAGTACAATATATGTAATTATTTTAATGAGCGCACTCAGCGGTAAAGTGTACGATTTTTGTTTCACCAAGCATTATTTGCAAAATGTCATTCTGAATCTTATTCACTACCGCTCAGCTAAATATAAGTTGTAGCTGGTGCTGGGTAAAACCTTTCTACAGAATGCTTGGTAAGTTGTCCCAAAAGTCATGAAAACTTACCTAGCTGCCTGTAACATTTGCCTATTCCGCCGCGCAACCTTCCCGGCAGTTTGGGTTAAAACAGGATTGCCTAAGTATTGTTGTTTGAAGAAAACGTAACCAGCCGGAACGCATTCGACAATCGGTCGATGCGGCGCTGACAGCTGTTTAACATCTCTGATTTAAAAGCATATGTGCACCTTCTCCCCAACCATTCGTCAAGCAACGTACCTGCAGCAGTGCTGGATTAGTAATTAGGCCAAACTGGTCAAGTAGGCTATGGCCTAAGAAGGGCCCCGTACCTAATGGGGCCCCGCGACAATCTAGAAAAAAACACAAAAGGGGTTTACGGAAACTAAACTCGATTGGCATGCGCGAGTCAATCCGGGGGCGCGCCCGATCTCACAGAATTGTTTTGTTCTCGGGCGCGGCGCTGGATTGACTCGAATGTCAATAGAGTTTAGTTTCCGTATACCACTATAGGTATGGAAAAATCTCCTCCCCCCGTCGTAATTGTTGCGAGGGGCTCCCGATATATCTATCAATGGCCTAGGACAGCGTTTCTCAAACTTTCGCATTTCGCGCCCCCCTTTTTAACCTTCAATAATTCTGCAATCGTCAACATTTATCTGACAATATTTCTGAGTAAATTGCTTTGACACAATAGTAATTTTATAAATTATCTGTTTATAAATTATAGTAATTTTATTTGCTAGAATTAAAAGGCATAATAATAGATACTATTATTATAAGAAACTTTATTAAGTGGCAATTAATTAATCTTATTCCGTATCGGCTATATTATAGGTATATTTCAATTGTATTTGATTAATAGAAAATGCTACTATATAATTTGATGTCAAAATGCCTCTTAATCAGGGTGCCATGAATGGTGCTGCCGCCAAGATGTTTATCAACAATATTTAAAACAATACAGTTGATACGCATGTAAAAATACAGAGTTATAAATTGAACCAATTATGAGAAATTTTCATATTTGAGCTACCTAATAATAAAACTCGGAGAGTCGGTCGGACAGACGCACGCACATCACTTCAAAAACATTCCGACCATATGCAGTATGACTTCGTAGAAATCGTCGATTGTAAAAGTCATTTGATCCGGAAGTGGAAATTGCAAAGAAATTTAGTGATATTAAAATCTAATTTCCACATTCCATTCAAAATTACTTTTACAATTGACGACACCTTCGAAATCATATGGTCGTACGGTTGGGCGGTGCGAATTTACCGTATCTACCGATTTATTTTATATAGGTATGTAAACTTAATAAATAATTATTTAAAAATAAAGGAAACTATTTGAAACACTCATTATACTGCATATTTAAAACACCCCGTATATTACATATATCGTATAAGCCCAGGTCACGGAATATCCAGATATGCCGTTCATATGGGGCAATTAGTAACTGAATAATTAGTACATTTCCAAATAATAGATGGCGGAGTTGGAAACAAAAATTCTCGTATCGCGAGAAATCCAAAAACGCCAGACTACGACTACAGTGTTAGGCTGCAAGGAGGTCACTCGCCACTCTAGAATAGAAATTTAACAATTATTTAAGACAAGCACGATTAAAAAAAACAGAAATCGAAACTAGCGACGTCTGGCAGTTGGAGACACTATTAATAAATAACTCATAAGCGATTGTCGGCCCCTGGTGCTTGAAGATGATCAGGCAGAGGCAAAATTTACATGGGGACGGCCATCTGTCAGTTATGGTTTGGTTTGGTTAGGTAATCTAATCTTTATATGCTTCTACTTTGTCGATTTTGAGTATTTAGAATGCTAGGGTGTCGCCATGGTAACTATGGTATATTCTGTTCTAAGCAATTGTTTTGTGATTGTCATGAATATGAAAGTTTACGAATTAATATCTCGCAAACTATGCATCTGACGAAAAAATGTTATAGGTGATAAAATGTAGAGAATTGGAAGCCGTATGTGAAATTATTTTTTGACAGTTTAATGCAAATTAATATTTTGACAGCCAATAGCTTTCTTCTTTACCGACTTTTACTCCAGGTGCTCACTACATGGATAATACCCGCGTACCAAATTTCATCCTGATATATACGTCGTGCGGAGAGACTTGGACTCTCAACAATAACATATTTTTGGTTGCCCGTAATTCGGAAATTTACGTTTTGACATTCAGGTAATGTTCCTTAGTCCCCTTCTTTACCGACCAATTTTGTTCATTTATTCGCCAGGTTCTAACTGGGGGGATATCTGTCAACGTAGAAAACTTCATCCCCATACGTTGCTTGGTTTGCACGGAATTTTGTTCACACACGGTCAGCCCCACACATACCTTCGGTATGGTCGGAAACTAGATTTTGATGGGAACCCAAGCCAAAAGCTTTTCTTTCCTAGTGTACAATAAAAATAAATAATTTACTAGATACCTATATACCTACATCAGGCCGGATCCCTTTAGCTTTAGCAGGATTAAACTTAGCCATGGTAAATTTTGAATCAACCACGATGCCGCGGCACTTTAGTGTGCAGGGAGATTCTTGAAGTGTGCCGCCGTGGAAATAAACCCAACAGAAGAGACATCAGACAAGTAGTTCAATTGGTTCTACCTTCCTAGTGGGGACCAAGAACAATTCTTTAAAATTTATCTTATTGTTAGTGTGCCGCTAAATTTTTAAATTATTAAAAGTGTACCGTCAGGAAAAAAAGATATAGAGTGATACAAAATTATTGACAAGCCAGTTGACTGTGACTAATTCGTACATTCATGGCTTGTTCATGCTCGTATGGCTCACATAGCCAACAAGTTATCATCGGTTTTGGATCATTCTGTATTATTTAATTATAGATATTGTTTATATAATTAATAAAGTACAGTACTTAGCCTGTACGTTTTCAGCACTTGAATATTGCAACGTGTTAAAGCTTAAGCTCTAATAATGTGAAACATTGATAATTTATAGCTTATTAGTAAATTGACATCGCAGTCTGACCACTGTCCAGATTGAGAAGGGAAAACTTAATTTTATTCCCAGTTTTCAACATCTGTTCACGACATACCTACTATTATGAATGCTATTATGATTCAACAAATCAAGGTCGCAACTTTATATATTTTAATAAGATTTTGCATCAGCTTTGTCGAATCAATTATTCTAGTAAATTCCCGCTTGTTCAGAAAACTGCAAACGCTAAGAAAAAGCGCACAAATTGCAAAGGAATATTTAAAATTTGTTTCTCGTCTTATTTCATATTAAGCTCCTGCCGGTTTACGTCTTGTATTTCCGCCACTATTACGTGTTTGCTTTTGCAATTATTTTACTTTCTGATTTGATTTAATAATATATTTGTTAGCTAACAAAACACACTTTTAGTTTGCTTCAAGATTCCAACAAATAATGGCGCAATTCTGCATATATTCTCGTACCTACATCAAGTAATCTCAGCATACGAGTACACAGTTTCTCAACTTTAAATCTTTGCTGGCACACTGGGTTCTGGATATGGATTCAATATGTTAGAGATTTTTTTTGGATCGTTTCATGTCGTTCGTTTCGCATTGGTGGGAGCGCACGGATTGGCGCCGTTATTGACGCCCGCGGCGAAAGCATGCGCTGTTTATTGCCATCTCTGCGTGCGTCACGTTCCAGTACACCATTGCCTTGTACTAACGATTATTACAAAATGTATTTACGTGTATACACAAACTGACATAAAAACATCTCCAATTTTTGTCAAAACCAAGTTATTATCATATCTTTACAAAAAAACAGTTCAATTTGTTTGAATGAAGGCATTAAATAACCTCAAACGGCTCAAAATACAAATTTATTTATGTAACTATGTTTGCGTATGTTTGCGTGTGTGTGTGTGTGTGTGTGTGTGTGTGTGTGTGTGTGTGTGTGCGCTGTGTCGGTCTCTCTCTCTCTCTCTGTGTGTGTGTGTGTGTGTGTGTGTGTGTGTGTGTGTGTGTGTGTGTGTGTGTGTGTGTGTGTTCGCTCCGCACAAATTTCGGACCATGTATCGTCAAAGTAATTTTAATCGGAAAGTGGATATGACATTGATTTCATTGTGAATCCTTAATCCATGTAAAATTACCACTTTACGATCAACACGTCAACACAAAAAGTATTTTGGACATGGCGTTATCCTATATAGAAGACTTCCATTATTTTCATGCTCGATTGTGGTTGGAAAATAAAATTGCGTTAACTCAGAAGCTTAACCCCAATAGGACACTACTAATTTACTCTAGGCACTACAAATGGTTACCATAAGTTACTGCTTATAATTGGAATACAAAATATAACTTCTTAATTGAACAACCAGGGCGCCGAGGAAACCAGCTTAATAGAGAAGTAAAAGACTATTTGAGTTGGAAATGCAAATTGTGCCTATACTAGTTTGTTGGTCAAAAAAGAGATTTAGAAGACAAGGAAACTAATAAAATAGAAAATTTATATTGAACGACATACCAAATGTAGAAAAATGTAGAATAATGAGAATGTTATTGTTGTGTGTGTATGTAACTTAAAGGGTGCCAAATCCACCCCTTAAATTTTATACAACTTAAATACTAAACACTTGCAATGGTACAAATTGCAACCTCCCTTACTTTGAGCACCAAAGTATCAACATATGCGACTATATGTAGGCGATAAACCGATAATAATACAATATTCATGGTAAATATGTATGCATTTACTGAGTGCAACAAGAAATTAGAAAAAAAATTCCCATAAATACAAATGTACCTAATAAGAATCTATGGATAAAACTTAGTTTTGTTAAATCATGGAACTTTTTTTTGAGTTCCTGAAATATCAATAAAATGCCCTTTGTTTTATCTGTACTGACAACTGAATCACACCCGGTTTTAAAATGACAGAATATTGGTAGAGTTAGTGAATGAATGTTAGACCCGGGGCGGGTACCTATACATCATATTAAAGCAAATATTCTTTTCTATATCCAAAATTGCACTGTGCGTGAAAAGTGAACTTGTTGTGGTGCAATCAGAGAGTTTAATATATTACTATAGAGAGGGCCAGAACCTAAAATGTTGTCCGCACTGGCAGCCATCTTATTGACAACCAATCGGCGGGAAATTCAAATACTAAATGCATTATTTAAT
>JARJEB010014128.1:0-14235 GCA_030264535.1 Liometoxenus newtonarum | reverse complement strand
AGATGACGTTTTAGATGCAGTCCGTGTGCCACATATCATTATTGAATGCAGCGAAGAGCTGTGTAAATCTCTAGAGGAATAATGACCTATTATTGACGTGTGCCAAGCTCCATTATTCGCGAGTGGTATTAATGTGGGTTATATACGCCTGCATACACACGTAATAATGGTTGTTTTACTTGGTCGTCGCGGATAAAAGTATATATGAAACATTAAGGAATACAAAGCAATCTAAAATAACAGCACAACGACTTGAAAATAGAAATATTTAATTATTAGCTCTAGCTCTAGCTGTAAAACGAAAAACGTTCATTCCTATTTTAAATATTTGTTTTCGACATGTTGCTTTAAGTATTTTTCTCATATCACCATTTTATATTCGTAACATTTATTTTTGATCTTCTTATCGAAGTTTGCATACCTAAGTCGAGAAACTGTATTCGAATTCAAATTCGTTAATGTTAATTGACGTATCGCAGTTGCACGATATTTGAAAATACTAGTTCGTTGACATATGGACGATGGTATAAATTTTAACATATCAACGTTTATAAAATATATATATATCTACGTTTTTTTTCCTTCAAAGCTTCCACACATCAATATGTCAGCTGGTCCTACTTGTAGTTATAAGAGTTTGCAGTTATTTATTTTTATTTTTGACTGTTTCGACTTCGACTTTCAACATTTAACGACCTGTGGTCCTTCTGTGAAACTATTAACTACAAACTTATGGATCCACTGAAATAGTATATAATAGTAAATTATTATATGAGCGATTATGATAGCCATTGCTCACGAAGATGGTGTTTGAGCCCACGAGCCGAAGGCGAGTGGCGTAATTCAACAGAGCGAGCAATGGCCATAATCGCGAATATAATACAATGCTTTTTCTACACCTTGCACTATTTTTAACACCAAATGCAAATTGTGATGTTCTCGATGAAGCAACGAACGAGCACGCACTGACAGCTGAAAGAATATGGCGGGCGATACACATCAAGCTATAGTCGGAATTCTCCGTGTTCTTTAGAGATCTTAGATGTCGATGTTATTTAATTGCAGTGATTTCTAAAAACCCATAACTCACGGTAGTGAGTTATGAAAATCCATAACTCACGGTAGTGAGTTATAGGTACCATTAATCACTTAAAAAAATGCTAATAATGACCATATAACTAAATAAGTGTAGAAAAAAGATATAAAATTCAAAAAAAATCGTCATTTTTTGCTTCATTTTTTCTTAATTTTCTATTTTTACCAAATGCGCCTATTATTATTCTCTCTTCTATCCAATAAATAAACAAATGTTTTGTTTTTCAATACGATTTCTATCCTTTGATGTAATCGAATCAAGACAAACGTTTCTAAAACAATAACAAAATATGTGTGTATATTTTAAATCAAAAACAAACAAAAAGCTTCCAAGTTACGAATGTTTCGTTTTGCGACCGAAACGTGCGACAACAACCAACGCAATGCAATAATAAACGATGAGAAATTATTAGGCGACATGTGTTTAATCTTTAACCCACACAAGTCGAACTTATAATCAATTTTTCTTTTTCTAGCACTTACTAAACGAGCACAAATAGAACATTTATAGGAACTATAGAAAAACACTCAAAAAAAATGCAAAATATGTTCCGAACGAATTAAATCTACCAAATATAACAAAACGAATGGGTTTCGTGTCGGTGAGTCAAGCAAAGAAACGATAGGTGCAAAAAAAAAAAACAGACGATATCTTTAATGAGCTAGAACATAGAATCTATCTACAAACAGCAGGCGTGACGCCCGTGGTGGTCCGGTGAGCCAGTGTCAAGCGTATCGTGAACGAGATGAAGCGAACGGCGACGAAAGAGATTGCATGCCTATGGGGCGCAGCCAGCTCTATCACACAGTTTTAGCAAATGATCTCTTATTGTTATATTTAAATATGTCTATTTTATTATATATTTATTTCCAATAACACGTATAGTTACGTTTATAAATTTTCCATGCATTTTATTCTACCTACTTAAAATAATCCATTAATAATATTTGAAATAAAAAGAAGTTTCATAGAAACAAACTTTTACTTTACTTATTATAAGTATAAGTTTGGCAAACATCAAATGTAATTAACGCGTTTTATTGTTAATTCGTTGTACAACTAACATTTACATATTAAAAGTAAAATAATTACAAGGACTTAAACTTGAACATGAAAATAGTTTTTATAATTTATTTAAAACACTTAAATAAGTATATGAATTTGAAAATTTCACTAATTTAATTTATTTTAATATGATTTTAATTATGTTTTTAAATTGGAAAGTATATTCCAAAATTTTTATCACTGATTTTCCCAATTAACCGCAATTACCAAAAAATATAAATAAATAAATTTTGAGTACTAATAAATATGACAAGTATACAGCAATATTTATAATTTATTAGGTATTGCACAAATTCCCGTTTAATTTTTGGTTTATATTTAATTTACATTTTTTTGTAATTTGTGTGTTTTTTTTCTATAATCAACAACATGAGAAGTTGTAATAATTTGTTAGTTTTTCATAATTCTTTAAATAAATTATTTTATCTCCGAACGTCGTATAAGTGACACATTACATTTTCTGTTGTATGGTGTATAAGTGTAGCTTTATGAAGCCTCCGATACTCATAATAATTTATACCTCCTAGGCGCATAAAGTGATTCGGACCAATCGGCGTGCAGTACGCAGTGGAGCAGTTGTATGCAACCCAATTGGCGTAACGGTAACAAATGTCAAATGCCATAACGTCGACAATCACGAATTATTTATTCTGATTCAACGATTCAAACGAGATTCAACAATTTCTCTTGTTATTTGTTCATTTATTATTACAATTTTGATTAAATTAAATGGCGTTCGGAGATAGAATAGTATATATCATTCAGCGTATAAGTGACTTTGTGTGGCTCGTAGGATTGTCCGACTCGCTACGCTCTTCAGTCAACCCTTCCTACTCGCCACACAAAGTAACACTACTTATACGCTTTATGATATAATCTACTATTATTCAATTATGAGATATAAATATTGTTAATGCCTCTTTTTTCAAGTTTTTGTCAATCAATATTCAATATTAATAATAATAATAATTTATTTCTCACAAAACAGCAATCTTGCCAATTACAAGTGAGAAATCAGACACAATAAATTGACAAATATTGACAATGTCACCCAGTTTACAATGGAACAAACAGCACTGAGGTGATATTTGAATATTGCACTAGATGCAATATTGAATATTCAATATTATGAATTTAAGAAAACGGAATATTGTAACCGCTTTTTCCATCAATCTTGCTTCAATGTAGATATAAAATATTAGGAAGTATTAAACTAATATCTATATTGATAAATATCGTTTTTTAATATTGGTTCAATATTGTAAATTGAAAATAAAATTCCACTAGGAATATATTTAAAAATCAGTCAGATATGCACCGCACGACTTTTCGACCATTCACCAATTTTTACGTGAAAATAATTTTGCTCAGAAAGTCGATGTGACATTGATTATATTTTGATAATACTTATTTCCGGTGTAAATACCCAATTTCGACTTTCCGATACCAAAATAATTTTCACGAAACAGAAAAAATACAAAAGTTTATCCATATTGTAGTGTAAACTAGGTTTGGAAAATCATTGCATTTATACCAAGCAATGATAAGGGTCCTTGACAGAATTTGGTCATGATCCTGAATCATGGAATCATGTTTATGGAAGCGACGAGATTCCAGCGACTTTGAAATTTTGACCGATTACATTTCTTTCCTTACGATACAACCTTCGGTATGGTCGGAAAGTAAAAAAAAACATAGTTTTTCTTCCCACAGGACTAAAAAATCGTATATTACATTTATGCTAGTTGTTATTATTCTAAGACAATTGGAAGTTTATATTGCGTGCTAATACGTTCTATCGTTGCAAGTTGTTATCAATGGGTTACGGTAGAACGGTTATAGATATAGAAATATATATCTATACGACTAGAAATAACGTCTTTGCCTTTGCTTTTTGCAATAAATCGACTATAGCAATAAAATGCGGATATTGGATTTTCTCCTGGCGCTTTATGATAAATCACTTAATGCCATTTTAATCCCGCTGTTCGGTGTAAGACAATGTTAATTTATTCATGCCCGTCGGTCATGATAAATGGAGTGTCCGAGCTCACTAACGGACGCCAAGCCTAGCAATGGGGTATTAAAACGTTTCACAGGTGGATTGGATTATAAGCATTTATACATATTATTAACTTTATTTTCAATGCAATTTTACATTACAACAAAACAGCGCTTTTTTCCTTTAACTTTAAGTGAAATGTGACTACCTACTTTTCCCATATAATTTTATTGTTGTTTTAGTCTATAAATTTGATAAAGTTGAAAGTTTTCAAAATCCTAATCTAATTTTGATAAATTTGTTTCATCCACAGAATGGTCCTGGTACTGAACGGCGTGCTACAGAAAGAATGTCCGCCGGACACGCGGTCCTTATACCACGCACATCCTGTATATCGGGACACTGCCGCCCAGCTACTTGCCATCCCTAATAAAGTCATCGGACCCGTTGGTCTCCTCTATGTGCAACAACGAGAGTTGGCCGCTACTGTGCCGCTCGACAGTGAGTTTAATTGGTGTCCATTGTCTCAAATACGTAATCGCTTACTCAATTTTATTACAGAAAGTGTCAGCATACTGGGCTCGGACGATGCGACGACCTGCATAATCGTCGTTGTCAGGCATTCAGGTTCGTAATTGCAATTCTTTACGTTTTACTACTTGTTGCGTACATAAACAAAAATAATATTTATACTTAAACGGAAAGCAAAAGTTAAATTATAATATACCATACAAAACGAAACGAAGGAGGATATTGTCAATTAATTATCAACTTTATTAGTCATAATTATCATTCTCTGACGGAGATATAAATAATATTTAATTGACGAGAAAACATCAGAGTTTACCAAGTTATTTTCCATAACGCATATAAACATTACGTTTATCTGGCTTTGTTGGATTTTAATCGAATTTATTGTAATAGTAGTTTACGTAACACGTTTGGAAAGTATTCAATTTTTCACGAGCGCGATAATTTTACCGGCGCGCAAGTGTGAAAATGAATGTCTTCCAATTAATAAAATACAAAATAAAACGATTTTGACGCAAACTGCTAGACAGTGACGCAGACACTTGTCAAGGCAAACTTGTCATTTTTCCACACAGTTTCTTGTTACCATAGCGATAACTTTACAGCATTACTTTTTGATAGTGACTAGAATTTGGGACTGAATAAGAAGAAGACTGGCAAGTGCCTGTAAACTAAAAGTTTCAATACAGACCGCGTCACGCGACTCCGTTGCCCACATGATTTTTGCTACTAGTCGGCGCTGCAGTGTCGCTTTGGCATTTTTACACTTCTTTCAACTTGGGGTGTACGTTGGTCACTCCTCTCGTGTCCTATTCAAATTCGCGTTGGAAGTAGAAGAAAAGGGAACAAAATTTGAATTAATTTAAACTATTGTTTTTATTGTCTTTTTTCCTTGCAAAACAGTTCATGTATACAGAGCTTGTGTACGGAGCCATATCATACCAACGCAACAAAGAAAACACGTGAAGGCAGGGGGAGTCTGCCTGCGCAGGCATGTAACTCCCATCTGACTCAAAAAGTCTAGGTAGAATTCAAGGAGCGCACTCTACCGAGTCTAGGTACATTGGAGCTTCACTTATGTCTGCATACTTGCCAGTCTTCTTTTTATTCAGTCAACGGTAATAGTCAACTTTGTAGCTAACTAATCTATGGGTAAAGTCTGCCATTTTATAGTATAGTGGCTGTTGGAAACGACTAGATGAAATATACTTTGTTGAGTATTCCTAATAAATTTGAAAAATGTAGGTGGATCCTCGATACTGTTGCACTTGCAGATGTCTGTATGGATAACAAGGAAATAACTTGCTATTCATGAAGTCATAATAATAATCTGCGCTTGCTTCATTCACACGTATAATTGCAGAGCACGGAACGCGAAATTAGTACCTGCTCATCGTCAGACTATAAATAAAATTAAAAAATTACAGAAGAAGAATAAAAATCAGTAACATATAATATAATAATGACCAAGAACATATTTTTTTTTTATGAGAAAAAAGTAGGTATCGTGCGTCTTGTCTTCGGTCTTCGCGCAACTTTCCATATTATAAATCGCAAACCTATTCGTCGTTCGTCGCTATCATTATTATTGTGCATGCACGCGGTGCAATCGACGATGTTGTTGTATATCGGTATGCGAAATAAAATTAGATTTAATTCTGGGTTCGGTTCAGCAACGCAACAACGTCGCTTCACTTATTATTATATTATTATATTCAACGGTGTTGTCTTGTCTTGTCTTCTCTTCATATTTCCATGTTACCAACGTTGTCTTCTTTAACCGTGCGTACAACTACAACTCTATTGTCTTTACATGTCTCAAAGCCCAATGAAATTGATTGTGGCTATAAAATCAATAATCATTGGTTGTGACGTTGCCGCGCAATCGGAAAAACGTGCTCGCTGCTCAAATGATTGTAAGTAAAACGACGGATTTATAAATGTAATTTAATAATGTTAGGGCGGCATTTTCTGTAGGTAATAACAAAATATCGTCAAGGATATAAATAATGCCAAACTTGCGCGCGTGAAATAAGTAAGTGTCTTTGTTCGTCGACCAGTAAATTTTGTATTATTCTTTCTTACAGCAACGAACGCTGTCAAAACGCGCGCGAGTGTTAATACATCGTTTAAGCAGTTTTAAAACTAACTTATGTTCGTAATGGCCGTTGGTGGTCAATAGGGAAGCTAATATGCGTGCATGCAAGTTTTACGGAAACAAAAAGGGAAAACGTTCGTGAATCGTTGACCACAAATCAACACCTTGTATAATGCACCACAAGCACTTTGGACATTATATATTGGCATTTAATTTAAAGCACAATAGAATTGCAACGAAGTTATGCGCGTTGAGATTTTAGTCGTTTAAGTTGTTGTAAATTGCAATCAATTTCACGGCCGGATTAAGTTTAACCAGTAAATTATTACATCTCAAAAGTTCATTTAATTTCATTTTCAACAGTAAGATTTCTAAAACTTGACTCTTTGAATTTGTATACGCAGTGGTTCTGGATATACGTTGACATAAGGGCTTTACGGAAACTAAACTCGATGGGCATTCGAGTCAATCCACCAGGGGCGCGCCCTATTATCTGTCCTCTTTGAACTTGACATATAAAATTATAAATGTTTGAATATATAGGCAATTTTAAAAAATAACCAGAAATTACACTATTTTCTGACTTAAACCAATTCACGCATGCGTATATTATTTATATAGTGATCCAATAACTATAATTTGAATAATTTGTAGGTTCTGGAGCAGTGGCACTTGCACACTTAGATGGATCAGGCACAGATGAGGCAGTCTGCACTATGGTCCAAAGGGTACAAGAACTAGCCCTTGGCTATCCCGAAGGACGTATTGAACTGCAACTTGTTGGCGGTTACAGTGATCCGCACCATTATTCCGAAGAACTGTTCTATAATATCATGAGTAAGTCCCTTTCCGGTTTAACTTATTTAGATGATACAATATGGTTGACGATAATGAAAGTAGTTTCAACTCGAAATCAAAATAATTACTTATACAGGGTGTTGCAAAACACGAAATATGCGAATATTCAACCGGAATCAAGTATATTTGTGCACAGTTAAATATGAGATTTCCGAAAAAATTACATTTCTGTTGAACCCAACATTATGGATCAGTTTTCAGTAAAAAGTTAATAACAGTATGTTAAGTAATAAATGCTTTAAGACGATATATTATAAAACCGAGTCCGAGTCCAATTTTATCTACGTTGCGCTGTAAATAAAATAAAAATGGACAAAACAAATAAAAAATACATTTCTAAAGTGTATGCAACCCAAATGTAGGCAACCCAAATTGCGTTGCTCAAAATGGCCGACATTTGAACGTGACAGTAGCGGTGTATAAAAATAACTATTTACAGGGTGTTGCAAAACACGAAATATGCGAATATTCAACCGGAATAAAGTATATTTGTGCACAGTTAAATTTGAAATTTCCAAAAAAATTACATTTCTGTTGAAGCCAAAATATCATTATGGATCAGTTTTCAGTAAAAAGTTAATAACAGTATGTTAAGTAAAAAATGCTTTAAGACGCTATATTATAAAACCGAGTCCGAGTCCAATTTTATCTATTTTGCGCTGTAAATAAAATAAAAATGGACAAAAGAAATAAAAAATACATTTCTAAAGTGTATGGTAGGCAACCCAAATTGCGTTGCTCAAAATAGCCGATGTTTGTACGTGAATTTAATTGTCAGTGAATTTAATAACGTCGTCCCGATATTCGTGAAGCGGCAACAAACAGTATAAATAAAATGCTACCAGACCAGAAAAATCAAGAAAGGCATATTTAAAAGAATATGAAATTTTTCCAACGACGATCGACGATTACAGATGTCTAGTAGAATTCGATGCGGAATGCGCATGCGTCAATTTTACTTTATGCAACTAGTTGTCCAAGGGAACATTATAGAACCGCACCATCGAATGCTTTAATTTCATACTTTAATTGGTATATTATTAATGCAAAATTGATAAAGATTTGTACGGAACAGAAAATTGACTAATGAAGAAACTACGCGGAAATTATTTGTTCAAAGTCGAAATGTGTATCCGTAAAAGGGCTTCCATTAGGAGGCAGATCATTTACCGCAAATGGGTGTATCGCTCAAGAATTTCATGTTCTCGGTACAGGTACCTAGTTTATATGTCAGATAAAGTTATGTGTTGTGCATTCCCTTGGCTCGTTTCGTTTCGTTTGTTTCTACTCATTGATTTATAGATGACATTGGGAATTTGCATATTTAAATAAATGCATTAACGCGCACTTCTTTTTCATTGCATCTTCTTCTCTGCATACTTTGAAATTGCACTCCAAGTTAAAAGTTTATGTTTTAGTCAGGTCAGGACGAGCCTTAAGGTTATATTTTTTATTGTTATAACAATACACACGCGAAATAAATCCGTCTCTGTACGATTTGCAATGGACGAAAGCGAATCGTTTAAAGACATTTTTAGTTGCTTGTTGTGTATGTATGTAAGTTGATAGTAGGAGAACATTCCAGTACAAATCATAATTTAACTGTCATTTGTATTTTTGCAGCCTCGTTCCATAAGCAACCCGTGGAAATAGATTTGACACTTGCTTGCATAGGTGAATTAAACACGACGATACGCGGCGGCATACTTTGGCCTATGATTTATGGTGTCGGCGTGAACGTTAAGACTGGTGAAATATTTCCCGCTACGTTTCCAGATAAAGGGCCCGATCTTCCTCTACGAAGTGCCAAGTTTCTCACAGGAGTCACACAAGTATGTATTCATTATGAATCGCAAAAATTACAAGTGATTTTTAGTATTTTCTACAACAAATTTGTGATTTTTTGTTTTTAAATTAATATAACTAATGGTTTTTTAGGTGTTAGATATTTACGACAGCAATTTAGGACTGTTAAGAATTGGACCTTTTAATTATGAGCCATTACGAGGCGTCGATTTATGGCTGGAGCAAAGCGATGAATTTATCCTTCAACATCTGTCCACAGCGCCAGAAGTGGAACCGCCTCATTTTGTTATGCAGGTAAAGTTAACATTTCACTCGTTTAATTTATATCTTGACGTATTCTCATTTAAAAATAAAAGTATCTTAATGACTTCATCATAAATATCAATTTCAGATTCGTGCCACATTAAAGTATATTCAAGATAATCAGTTTCCTGCTGTGACTGTGTTCAGGGATAATCGTCCGCATTATTACCGACGAGATGAACACTCAGGGACTTGGCAACCTGTTCGGTACTGAACCACAACAACAACAACAAAAAGAAACGAAAAATGAAAGATTGTTTCGTTTGCAGTTTACAGTTTTATAAATATATTCGTATGATATGAACATGAACAAAGATTCATTAATATTTTAGTAGAAATCTAATATGTACATAGGAGTTTTATATATTTGTGTTATCTCAGAGTTGGATGTAAAATGTAAAATGTTGAGGGATTGTGTGGTTGGATACAAAAAGATGTTAGCTAATTTCTCTTATCTAAGAAACAATTGAATTTATATTGCAGTACAAATTCTTTGTTCTTCACTTTCTCTTGAAATTTTGGTTTTAATGTACCAATTGAAATGTCTGTTGAATAAAAACGTAAGAAACAACGTAAAAAAAAACAAGGCTGCTAATGTCAGGGAGTTAATTGGAAATGTTAAGTGCGTAGTTAAAATTTAAATAGATTTATACATACATAAGTCATATGCTTGTTATTTTAGTGGATTTTGTTAATTTGGGTTGTTGATTAATGAAACAATGAATAAATATTTCGTTGCTTGAGTTAATTATGGAGTTAATATCTCTTTTTTGCACTATGTTATGCACATTTTATGCAACAGAATTTGTGCTAGAACTTTTTTTTTTTCATTAAATAACAGTGTAATATGTCCATCTCCTTCTTTCCCGTTATATGTTCCATTCAATAATGGGCAATTGTTGTTTGGTTTGCATACGTTCAACTATGTCTAACCTCCAATTTAAATTTGCATATTGTGCAAAAAATAGTGTTCACAACTCTTTGTGTTGCGAAAATAACTATTATAATCATTCCCAAGTTCAAAATGCTTCTTTCAATCATATTTCCATGATTTGTTATGAAATGCCTCATGAAAAGCAAAAAAATTTGAATTCGTATTTTCTTCTTTGCTTGGGTAATTCGCCGCTAGGTGATGATACTACCTCGTTTTCACGAAAGAAACTTATTCAAGAGAAATATATTTATTTAAATTTCTTTAATAAATTTTGAATCGATATTTATTGAAACTACCAACCTCTTTTAATTTTGTAAACTTTTATATGTATCAATTTAATTATACACAGTTAACAAACAATTATTTCAGGATTCAATCGTAATTCTGTTCAAAGTAACTAACTAATAATAGTTTTTTGTGGCTCAAATTTGCTTTAATGAATAATTAACCAATATTGAACAGTCGTATGTTATTTTTGCGATAAACTGGCATGTTTTGTCACAAAGTATTTTAACAAAGCGCGAGTCTGTCACAACAAATGAAAATGAATAGGTAGAAAAGTAATTATTGCGTGCGTATTGCGATTGTAGGTAGCCCTTTTGAGTGAACAAGTGAACAACGAATGGACCGAAATGTGCGTCATTCAGAATCATATATCGGTTGAAATAAATTTGAAACCAGTTAGTACTCCAGAAGGAAATTTACTGAATTCCCTGGCAGCTATTTGAATATTATTCACCCTTTCCAACATGATGTCACAAACGTCAAAATTTTGCTTGTGGAGGAATTAGGATTGAAATTGCATAACCAAAAATGTGTTTAACCAAACTTAAACATAATTTTTTCATTCTCGAGGGTCACGTGTGTGGGTAGATTCATCAATAATAAAAAGTAAAATCTTGTTTCTTAGAAAAAAAAAGTAAGAAATTTTCTTTGTTTTATAATATATGAATAAGTGGGTTGTTGGTAAATAGATGAATCAGCAAAAATATCATGCAGTCTGTTCGTATTTTGTGAAAAGTTAATTAGTCGACAGACTTGCCTCTTCATTTCACTCCTCTGTCCTCAGCTCAGTATATCAAATATAAAAAGTTTTACTATGATAAGGCACGCGTACTTTTTATCTTAGAATTTCCTTATTGATTCGGTTCGATGAAATTTGTTGTCGTACTGCGTTTATATCGGGACAGAAAGACGACAGCAAACATTTTAATTAATCGACGAAAATACTTCGATGTATCGATGATGTTGAAAACTCGTAAATACATTTTTAATTAAAATGTACAAAGTAAATTTTTCAATTTCGTAAAATAAATTATTCAATAACTTTTCAACATATTTCTTGTATAATTTTAATTGTGCCACAATAAAATGGAATAAAAATGAAAATGAAAAGGACAACTTTCTAAAAAAAAAAAACAATAAAATGTTGTCAGCTTTTTACTTATATTAGTTTTTATCTCCTGCATTAATGACGAAATCGAAAAGCCAATTCGAAAAAAATAAACCTAAAAGTAAATCATAGCAAAAAGTGTTTTTATCTATATCTATAGGTATATAAGTATCAGAAATTTCCCGATGAAGAAATTATTATTAAACGCACATATAATACTTAAATAAAAGCTCATAAAAACAGAACGACTTGGACTCCGAGGCGTTTTATTTTTATATGAAAAAGTAAAATGCGTTTCATAAAACAAAATTTACGGTCACGTCAATAAAGCAACTCGAAAATATATTTTTCCGGTGTTCCGTACTGTTGACTGATGAAGAAAAGTTTATCTATATGACAAAAGAAAAATGTAAATGTTACTTGTTATACGATATCATGCTCTAAACATATTCTGCAAATACTTGTCGACAGTGCGTATCTTTCATGATAAAAATTTATGAGTGCGAAGCTCGTGAGTGTCTCGTAAATAAGCAAAGTATATGCACGAAGTTTTTTTGGCATGTAGTTCGTCTAGTCAAGTCCACTTTGAAACACGATAGTTATAAAAGAACAATTTTTATAATTTAGATATAAGAAAAAATATTATTTTGTTCTGTATTCGGGAATTTATATTTTCATAATCAAATTATTATCTATCTTACATAATCAGGCAGATTTTAATATTAAGTTCCCTTTTATTAGTTTATTGCTGGTTGGAGCAATTTAATAACCGCCTATTCACGGAGAAATAATTTAATGCGATTTTTCACGCTCTGCTCGTTTCGTTCGCTGCTATCTTCTGATTAATTGCCTATTAACTTAGAAGACAAACAAAATTTACTAACGAACCGCTCTTGAGTTTCGCCGGTGTTTCGTTTTGATTGCGCATATCGTTTTTCACCTTTTCACAATATATACTTGTGAAGAACTAAAAGTAAAAATATTCTGGAATTGCGAACAAAAGTAAACCACACGAATATAAAATAACCAACTGAGGACTATTAAATGGACATAGGCAAGGGACTAGGAAAAACGTAAAAGTGAGTTAGGAGAAACAGTCAACGGAAAAAGCCATTTCCTAAATAATACACCACGCACGTTGGCATATATTGAAACAAGGTGAACAATAATGAAAAAGGTTTTGTATAGCACTCGTTGCAGCTTTGGTTTGGTTTGGCATTTCTGCGTTGGACGTCTACTAAAAATTTTCCCATTTTCCTTTTTTTTGAGTAACACATTTAATGGTTATTTAAATGTTATTTTATTTTAATGATGTACGGTTATTTATTTATGCAAAAAACTATTCGCAACTAGGAACACTTTACTAGGAACACTTTTAAAATAATAGACGCAAAATCCTTTAGTTCATACAAAGAGATTATTTACATTTGTATCAAATTTACCAAATTTCTGATGGCTTTGTTTGATGGGTGCTTAGAGTGTGTCAAGGTCACAATATATACAGCGCTTCTAAGGAAAGAATAAGAGCCCTGAAAAATATGTAAACCAAATTATTTTTACGGGAACGTATCGCGTCGAAATAACTTTCGACGCGGAATCTTCTCATCATTGTTGCTCGAAGTGCACTTTTTTGTTTAGAAGGACTATATATAGCTATAAAAAGTGTCCTCGTTATAGTTATTATTATTGTTAGTTTTGTTAATATAGTTTATAGAATTACAAATTGTAACAGTTTATCATTGGAAAGTTTTACTCATAAAATGATGAAAATTAGCATAATTGCTAACATTTACATTTCCCAAACACTCATTATTAAGTGGCAAAGTTGTTCAATTACAATTTAGACAAATTATCATCGCAAATCCCAACCAACCCAAAGCAGCAAAAAGTGATAAGTACGAATATTAGAATTTCAGTTTGCATTGAAATTTCTATCTGTAATGCTATAATGCAGTGATTCCCAACTAGTGATGGGTAAGTAACTAAGTATCCGTTACTTTGTATTCGTTACTCGAAAGGACTCGGGTAGCTGGGTATTCATTTAAAAATATATTCGTTACTTTTGTATTCGTTACTGGTGAAAGTAACGAATGTATCCGGTAATCGAAGAGTAGGTATTTCGTTACTTTTCGTTACTTTTTCGGTACTA
>JARJEB010014115.1:0-26212 GCA_030264535.1 Liometoxenus newtonarum | reverse complement strand
ACCTACAAAACGCAACACGTTAGGAAATATACCTTCTATTAAATGAAAAATTTAAACTAAATTGCACGCAGTTCAGCCAATCTAAATAATGAACAAAAACTCATTAAATTGCAATTGTAATTTATATAATTGCGATTAAACTTTAAAAAAGAGAAAATACGAGTACCATTGCTTGTAATATCCAGCGACATATGTATATACAAGAAATCTGTGATATTTGAATGTAGATTAAGGACATGGGACACGAGACAAAAGACATGTTTACATGACAATTTTTCAGTTTACTGAACTGAAAACAATTCGACAAGCATGAACTGATTGCACAATGATTGTTCACCCTTCTCTGCGTATTTATAAACACATATTAGCTTATATGCCGGCAATGATCACATCCTAACATATAATGTAATAATCTGTGTAAATGCGACACAAAGAGTTTTTAATGACTTTAAACATAATACCGGAAATCGAGCTTTGTTGATTCGTTGAATGTTTCATTGTAAATTTAATCAAACTGCAAAGCGTTACATTGCTCCATTAATAAATCGTAGGTATAACTTACCTATGCATGTATACTATATTGCTTGTGTGCAATTGCTATAACCTAATTATAACATTAGGTGCGCATTAGGAAGCATGCGCAAGAGTACTCGTCGTACAATTAGATGCGCTTGGAAGCAATCGTAAATCGTAACACTTACCCACGACATAACGACCAATCACAGCAAGCAAATCATTCTAATTAGTTATTTGAATTATGCGCATTTGAAGTTGTAATAAATGGTGGACAATAAAGATACAAATAATACTGTTTAGCAATTTTTAGTTTCTGCCCAGAGACGTACTTACTAAAGAGTTTTTATAACATATACTAATACTTTCCGATACATCCACGAAATGTAGGTCATAGTCAGACAGTTATGAGGTGCGAACTCGTACCGATTTTACGGTAATAGTCATTAGAGCGACCTTTGCAGGGGTGTTGTGCCAAAAAATAGTGCTGGGCTATTATTTGGGGGCCTCTAATAAATGCTTTGCCTATAGGGCCTTGATTATCCTTAATTCGGGTCTCTTCTTATTATTTATCTTATTATTATCCGCTAAGTATTATAAAAAATTACATTGTAAAATAATCTCATTTAATTGAACAAAAACTGAAAAACAATTAAGTTTATTTAAAAAGTAAAATATACAGGGTGTTCTGAAATTGGCGGACAATCGTCAGGTAACATTGTAGATCGGGTCAAGAAAAAAGAAAATCTTAATACAAAAATGTCCGGAAGGTCCTGGTATGTCCTCACGAGGTCCTTAAAGATTGAGTTTTGGTATCATAAAATCGGCATAAAATCGATTTTTTCTTTTTGTAGTTAATATATTTTAGTTTACCGTAGAAAGTTATAACGTTGATTTCCTTTTTTTATTTTTGAAACCAGAAAAAAACTGAATTTTCTTTTGTAGGAAAATTACTTTTTATTAAAGTACGTTTGGCATCATTGCATATTTTTAGTAGCTTGATTAAATCATCTGTCAGATTATGGTCATATTTGTTTGAAGTATGTAGCTACGTTATGGTGGCAAATTCAAAAACATTGGAGGAACGTTGTCAGATCTACATAAAATTCTTTGTCCTCGTGAGGACAAACCAGGACCCTTATTTTCCTGGATCGAGTGTCTTCTGCCGATCGGTGACTAATTAACCATGACTGCATATAGGGCTTTGCTTGCCACAATTTCAGTGGTGGGCCGTTTAATAAGCGACGGTACATCTTAACTTTGAAATTACTAAGTTCGTGGCGCTGAAACCTCTTTCACATTCACTTGAACCGCAAGGTATGGTTTGAATGGCATGATATAAATGTGCAAGCTTTTGAGGAATTTTCCTTCTACCACCACATTCATAATAATCGCGAAAGCCATTAATAATCCAGGCGAAATCGTTGACATAAATTTTTTATTAATTTTTTCTCTTACATTTGAAAATCTGTTAATAACTGTTAATAACGCCAGCGCGGGGCTGAATTATAAAAGTGGCTAGGCGACGCCTGGGGCATCAAAAAAGTAGGCGCCACCTGGTGCGCCCTGGCACCACTACACCCCTGGACATGTAGCTGTAAAATATTGTATGTTCTCCAACAGAAAAGTTCACTACAGTTAACCCCAAAACGAAACCAACTGTATAATCGGGTAATTTAATGTATAAATTGTATTGCAAAATATTTAAATGAGTTGTACGTTGCATATTCTGTGTAAAATTTAACAAGATTCAAAGGGTATAAATTATGAACCATGAACAGAAAGTGTAAGAAGTAATCGGTAAAGTAGGAAAGAACAATAAAAGAATGGAGACGTGGGCGATGCAATATGCATATGCATTCGACATCTAATTCACTTTATTTATTGTGCTTTACATGTTTTTATTTATTTCTCGTGCTTGTAGTTCGGGCACGCGGTCATTTTGTTATTATGATAAACGTCGTTTATTAAACAAACAATGAAAAGTGGTTCTCTAAACATAGATGTAGAAGTAGGCACTAATCGGTATCCAGCAGATTTCTTCTTAAACCCAGGGCCGTATCATTCATTAGTCCGAGTAGGCACTGTGCCTAGGGCCTACGAAAATTTAGAGGGCCTGCGAAGACTGATGACATGAAAATTTAAGACTTGGGGCCTTTTTTTGGTCACCGCGTTTCTCGGATATAGCATTTTTTTAAGACTTGAGAGCTTTTTTTTGGTCACCAACAATAAAAATTTCAAAATTTCAGTTAAGTGCCTATAGGGCCTACGATAGGCATGATCCGGCCCTGCTTAAACCTATAGGTAATAAAGTATTAACACATTGAGGTTTTCCAAAGAATTTACTTCGCAATTTTAAAATATATGCAAATATTAAGAATTCAAAACTATTTCACACATATTTAAGCACTTAAATTCAAGTAAACATGAAACTGTTTTGTGCCCTATATTCGGAAGAAACAACATTTAATTTTTCATGCCTTATCTTATTTGTGTTAAAGTCTGAATAATAAATCATCAAGGTATGTACGTACTTAAAGAATTGCAATTTTTCATATTTCGCAAAATTGATTCTCAATTTTTTTCCACAATTACCTAGTTATCTCTCCCCTCATGATTTTAATTATACTTTTTCAAAAGGTACTCTCACATATTCTATTAAGTACAAGCGGAACATTATTACCTACTTAAACGTGTACATATAAAGAATTAGTAACCCGCTTGTGGTAAAGAGAGTATAGTCGAAAATCGCATAAACAAACAATTGTTAGATCAGAAATAAGATCTTTAGAAAGTAACTTGTTAAGGTTTCTATCAACCACTTGGTATATTAAAATAATTTTAATAGATACATGTTATAATTTACGTAGATGTATAGATACAGCAACGGGACGGAACTATAAATATCTGTAGCATATTAGTAGGAAACATTTTGTCCATTCGTTAACAAGTGCGTCGATTCGTCTTGGAAAGTTTCTCTTTACTACTAAAGCGCTTTTTTTCTGTTGTACTGAACTGAACACGTTAAGAATGAAACATAATTTCAATAAATAACTAAGCTGGAAGCAAAATACGCAAATAGGTACAACAAAAATAATCTTGTTCAATTTTTGGTATGCGTAGAATTAATATATTAACTACATGTTTATGTATTACAAGACTTTTTATTATAGGACTATTTAATGAAATCGAATTTGTACAAGCGCGAATGCCTACACCCGAAACTAAACAGTTTTCTCAGATAGTATACATATTATTGAACCGTAAGTGTTGCATTATAACAGCCATAACGTAACACCACAGTTTATCTGTTTCTTTCTGGAAAGCATTGATTTGGTTGAATACGTTTTGAGATTGTTTGGCGTGTGATCACGAGTGTGAGTGTGTGACTAGCTTTTGACGTTTGAATCTGTTCCACCATAGGTAGTTATTTTGATTATTATGAAGTGGGGCGATCAAAAATCGTGGTGTTAGTAAAGGTTTGCATTAGAAGGTTGTTATTTATAAATTACTCTCAGCTAAGTAGACGTCATCAATTTTAGATCACTCTGTACTATGGCATGTTTGAACTTTCCGTATAGAAAGAAACTCAACGGCACGATTGAATCAAGTATGCTTGTTTGTTAATTTATCAAACTGGTTCGTTTCAAATATAAGAAATTTATATTTGTGCGATGCTGATATAAGATATTATTTTCTTCTCAATATACACCTAAGTTACCTATTAAAAGTTATAAATAAGAATACCTATATATTTGAATGTATCTATAATAAAATATAAAAAGTGAGTAGGCGTTAACGAAATAAAATTGATCAGATTTCCATTTATTCGTAGCTATTTATTCATATTCAAATTTATATTACGGTATAGTGCCAGCTTCATCAACTATGTCATTGATAGTTTTATACGTTAAATTAGTAACACGCACAGAAATTCTACTATATAATCAAATAATATATTTTGAATCATGTTTAGTGTGGTTTCTACATAAGCACTTAAATGATAAAAGAAGAACCAACATATATCTAACAAATTGCCAATAACACAAAAAATATTTATTTGAATTATTTAATCGTCTAATTAATTCTTTATGTGATAAAGATTTTTCAATAATTATAATTAAACTAATTATTATACAATTAATTTATTTTAACTTTATTATTTTAAATGGACCACCCCATATTATTTTATTTTCTGAAAGGAATTACCAACGACTCAGCAATGAGAAGTTTCTGCCTCATGCATCTTGAATTATTCATATTGTTACATCAAAAAACGCAAATGAAAGTGCATTGACAAAAAAAATACGTTTTAATAGTTCATGAAAATATTAATATTAAGAATAATATCCATAAATAATTATCGATTAATAGAAAGAGGAAATGATAGGTACTTACCTAATATGAATCAATCCTTTCCAGAATGTAAAGACCTAGTTGCTGCTTTTTTTTTTGGAAATAAATACAATAATTTTACCTTTGTTATAGTTTTCTCAATAAGTAGTTTCAAGGTTGACCAATTAGAAACAAACATAGGTAGGTCAATTTTTTAACAATTGAATTCTCAATCACTTCTGATCGGAAAGTGTAAATCGTAGTGGTTAAGGTTGGAAAGTTGTGGGAGATTTTTTTAGGATCGACGATTTTTTCGAAATCATAATTTATATGGCCGCGTAGTTGTGCGGTGGGAATTTAACGCACCGATTTATTAACTTTTCAGTTTCTTCATCTAAAAAATAAGACTACTATTTTAAATATGAAAATAATAATATATTCGAAAACTACCAAGTTTGTAACTTTATGTTTATTTAACCAACAAGCAATCTATGCAAACAACAATTAAACTAATGGGGGCCCAATTCAATTTGTAAGGTTTTCATTTGATATGATTTGCTATTTGTTATTTCTATAGTTACTATTAAATGCAATTTCTTAATGAAGAAAATAATTGCATCGCAGTAGTGCCCCCTGGGTCGGTTTGACGTGCGTTTTTGGAATTAGCAGTTAACGTACAACATTATGGTAGGTAAGTATATAATGTTTGAAGAGAGTCATAGAAAGTTAGCTATATGAGCGCAGAAAGTTGACTTTTCAGTAATTAAACAAAAGTCGGGATGATACAGTCCTTCTAAGCAAACAAGAGACTTGGTGGGCGTGTTGAGTGCTGCCTACGTTTGGGAAAGTACCTACATTCGACGCAGAAAGTATAAACATATAAATATCCGCGACTTTTGAACACGAAAATTAACTACAAAAACAAATTAGTGTTGATACAAATGATGACAAATATCGCCAACATCTCGTAATTTTATATTTGAGTGTCCACATTCATATTCGTGTGTATATAGTTTATTTCATAAACGATAAACATATTGTATATTCCTAATATTTCACAAACTTGAAGACAAAAGTGAATAAGCCAGACTATGCGGTTTACATAGAAAATATTCAAGAGTATATGTATTTATGTTTACGTATAGGGACAATGAATTTATACTGGCTTTAAGAATATATTAACTTTTACAATTGGGTCATGTGCGATGCCTAGACGTAGATGCATTAATTTACTTCACTTTGCATGCACATCGAACAAGTTTACATTAATACCTATACTGATACATACATGGATGTGATATTTCTATAAATATTCGTGAATTACACAAAATAATACACCGAGTTTCAAATATCATTATAAACATTTGCATATGTAATTTGTACCGTGTATATTAAAAAAGTTCTGTTTTGACCTCACCTAGTTGAGTAAAGCATTGGCAAGTAATTATTCAAATTTGTTAATTGATTAACAGTTTTGTGAGTATATAAGATAGTAAATATCACATTCAACACTTGTGGATAAAGCGTGGAATTTACTGTACTGACAATCAGCAAATGCGTATGTGTGCGTGTGTGTAAAAGTTGAAACTGAGATGCAATTGAAAGACGCAAGAGTAAGTAGTCGAAGGTATTCAAATTGTAATGGCTAATTAATCTACAGGCAATTTAAATGTTATTTGTGTAATTTGTATAATGCGATTCTTTCCATAGTTTCAGTACTTGGCTAGAGTTATGAATGCATGGTAAACTGATTGGATGGAATTGATTTGGATTTCAATGAGTATATAGATAAACTATACTAATCCAGAGACAGCATCAACATTATTCTGTCGTTTAAATGTTAATCTGAACGAGTGTAAATTGGGAAAAATATATTGACACGTTTCACTATATTATTTTGTTAAATGCAAATATGCAAAAGACCCTCATTGACTTTCATTTAATTACATTTGCTCTAAGTTAAACGAAATTATGTTTGCGTAATTTACAGAAAATTGATTACCTAATTTTATTTTATCTATTAAGCTAATTTGATTAATACATTATGAGAACCTATCGGTAAAATTTTAATTTTTATGTTACCAGACCCGGCAGATTTAATATGCAAAATGATTTCAACTTACTACTTTATAGAAATTAGTAAGTACCTACACACAAAGAAAAAATTATTACTTAGTAAAAACAATTGCCGTAATGAACCCGAATTGTCGAATATTCAAGAAAGTTAACATTTAATTTTCAAAGCAAATAAAGTTGAGTAAATATTTGTTGAAATAACCTCTCAGAATACTTTAATTTCTCCGTTATTTTATAGCGCGGTAATTAGCATTTTAAGTTTGCGTTATAGGTATGAAGTTTCAAGTTTCACGTTTCATGTTTGTCGTAATTTGTATTGGCGTTCATAGTTCATAAAACCCATATAATATACTATTTAAGGAAGTACAAAAAATCGCACTGCAAAATGAGGAAGCCGCAAAATCTCGGTTCGGCTTTTATCTTCGCTAAAGTACAACTGCGCAACTTACAATATTCGTGTAATTCGTCTGGTCATACACCAATGAATTAATTTTTATTCGGAACAAATGGATGCATAGCAGTATGGATGTAGGTGTCATGTTGCATATTCCTGTTGCAGAATTAAGTGTATACTGTTTAAACTGTAGTTTAATTGTCTAATATAGTGCAAACTACTGTTTGCACTATATTAGGGTCCAATTATCCAGACCACGATATAAGATCTTAAATTATTTATAATTTATTACTATTTAGTGCAGTGGTATCAATATTATATATTTTTTATTATTATCTATTATTTATATATTTTGCATACCACCTACTTTGTTATGAACATTTATGGGATCACTATCATATAAAACTGTTCCTTTATATCCCTAACCGAACAGTTCAAACCATCTCCTTCTTTCTCGTTGTATGTTCTAACATTTAACTGACAATGGTTGTTTGGGTTGAATACGTATTGAGACTATTCGACGCATGACTTGCGTTTGAAGATTGACAGTTTGACTCTGCGTTCGGCTTGCTCACAAGCAACAGTAGTGATTTTGTGATTTAAATTAGTATATTGTCTCCAAAATATGATTGAGGGTGTGTAAAAATAGTATTTGCAACTAGGTTACAACCTCCATCGATCATATGCTGTATATTTTTAGTTCTACAAATTCAATGCTTCATCTAAAAACTTATATGTGAAAGAAAAAACAAAAAGTATAAACAATTAATTAATAGCAATCAACGCATCAATTATTAATTAAGTTTAATAGGTAATTAATCATATTATAAAGTCGATGAACTTTTATCGTGCGTATATTCATAAGAGTTGGTTGGTAATGGGTTAAGTTGAAATTATAACATACTTATAAAATAACAAGAAGTCTTTGAGACTGTAGGTACCCATAGATGCCAGTTAGAAGCTACGTGTTTATATGGAATGTCGCAATTTGACATTTGAACTGCAACGCGTTGAATTCACATAGAAATTTATTACTTTTCATATGGTATGTATTATTTATATTTTGTGTTTACTATTATATGAAAAGATAATATCCTTAAACAATTCCAATATGATGTATACACTAATTAAATTAAGACAAAATAACAAATGTCTGGACGCAGAAAAAGTTGAAAAAATAATGAATTCAACAATTATTCATATTTCTTATTATCCCCTATATACGGGTATGAGACCATTATAATCTTAGAAAAAGCGGAAAAAAGATGGCACTTGTAGGACAAAAGAGAGGACGACTTGTTTCTGGAAAACAAATTGTGCATCAAAGCAACATGAAGATTGTTCACTTATCCGGTTCAAACGACCAGAAATGTTCTTCACCAACAACTGCTTGTTGGACAGTGAAGATTTTTGTTGAAAATGTGGATGGTAAGTCCACTCTTTCCTTCCACATTATTCAACAATAATCTTCACTGTCCAACAAGCAGCGGTTGGTGAAGAACATTTCTGGTCCTTCGAACCAGATAAGTTAACAATCTTCATGTTGTTTTGTTATTATATAATACATAAGTTAACAATATGTTCAATTTTTGAGTAAAGGTACAATAAGTTTTATTGGTTATATTCGCGTGTGTGGCGATGCTGCACTGCTTGGTTTTAGGAGGGGATCTGTTCGGCGCTCAACCGTTCCCGATGCTAGGCGAAGTTGCGAATTTGTGCGAGGTTGCATTTTACACCATAAAAAAGATTCTTGGGCATTATCGCTCGGAAAATCTTATCTTATAAGTACAACAAACAAATAATTAATGCCATAAAAAATATAAAACTTTCTTTCGGAGATCTTTGTATCTAACCCTAAAGTTTAAGGTTAAAAATAATTCTCAAATAATAACTTAGGTTTTGACCCAATGCCTAAATACCGTTGTATTTAATTAGCTGGGTAGAAAATAGGTTTACACAAACTTATCGATATGTCAGTTGGTTTTTCTTTATACCCTTATAGTTCTGAGATGATAAATACTGACCGGAAATTTGTATTTAATTCTTCCTGTCGCTCTTATACACATATTATATTTTTGTATTTACTTATAGTACTTTATTTATAAAAGATTCGGAAATCCGTTAACCAATACGTACGTTAACCAATACTTACGAAAAAAATAACGTTATGTATATCAGTACCAACCTATTGTAGATGTTATTCCATACTTGAAATTGTCCAATTTACTAAGTTTGTTACATTTATAAGTAAAAATTTATGTGATGTTAACATAATTTTACCTGATTTGAAAAAGAAACGTTGAAATATTTGAATGTTTTATTTATTTTCGAAAATATTTAACCAACACCCAATATTTAACTTGTATCGTCAACCAATTAAACCTATTCGAAAATTACCTATTATATAGTGACTATTGGTACAAAATAAAGTTCCCATACATTACACGCTTGGTTACATTTTCATTTGGGGCTTCACACAACACATAAATACCTAAGTCATACCAGCAGAGATGCGTAGGACTGTATTTCGGTATACATTAATATTAGTGTATATGAAATTTATTACTATTCATGGCTAATTATACTCGAATAAAAACTGTACAAATTGCTTGTTAAATGGTGCCAAACATCCGAGACAATTAAAAATAAATAAAGTTAGCAAGAGCGCGCTTAAAAGAGCTATTGATATGTATAAATGCCTAATTACCTAAAGAATAAGCAATTACGTCTGCATATTACTTATAGAATAACATATAATTTATAATTTTTACATTATTCTTTTTTGAAATAAAGTTTGTAACAGATTCATCTAATAAAATTTGTTGTAAACCCACCCACACGTAGATGTAGGTACATATTTGTAGGTATCCCCACGGATGTGATTTCAAACAAGAAAATATATATTTTAATTTTTCTATTAGGAAAGATCTCTACAGGTAAGTAAAAACTGAATCCAATTATACGGCGCCCAATTTTATTAATTGTTAAGTTTAACGATTGTCCCTGGACTTGCATATGATGTTCAAGAAAACACATAATTAAGTGAATTATTCCAAAATAGATATACTGCTCAACTGATATACGAAAAACTAACGCGGAAAAGTTTGCTGTCCCTATATAGCTTTTTTCTTTGAAGAAAAGAAATCAATATCGTTAAAATATCATAAATGAGGCTATAATCGAGATTATAACATAAAATTATAACATAAAAATATAACATAAAAATTATAACATAAAAATAGTCCCAATTCTAAAATAACTGTGAAATTATGAACGGTATAATTTTAAATATATGCCTCCTGAACAATTAAGGACAAACTAAAGAGACATACAAAAAGAGCAAATAGTATTTTACCAGGAAGTGACAGAAATTTTCTTATTTAATTATTGAACCCTAACATTTTCATTACATATTTATTTATTCGGCACAAGTATCTATAATTATAAAATCAATTCTTTTAATCAAAAAACTACATGTTTCTTACAAAGCGTTTCTACCACCAAACAGGCAAAACTGAAATTGTGTTGAGTTTGTAAAAGTAATAATTTTGAAACATTCAGGAGATTTATGGTTGATGCGGCGAAATTAAAGTACCGGCTCATTTTTTGCTTAAAACTTGCGACAACAATAAAAAATCTGCGAAATGTATAATTTTTTTAACCTCAACTCACAATTTCAACTCGTTCTGTTTTGTGAATTTTGGTGGAAACCAACCTTTACTTGCAATTGCTTTTTCTCATGAGCATTAACATCAGTAGAAAAAAATTTAAACGCTTTCAGAATTTGAAATTTTTGAAGAGAATATAGAATATGACGTATAAGTTTTCGGGTCCAATTATCAATCACCTTTCATAGGAATTAAGAAAATATCTTCACAGAAATAATTGTGATTTGAATCTACATGTTATAGAAATACCGCTGTGAAACAAATCTAAACGCTCAAAAATCGAACTCCAACTGAGAATCCGTTTCTATTCATACATCGATATTCTGAACACATTACTTCTTATTCAGTTTTGATTCGTTTCTATTTTATTTTATCATTGAAACCATTACTTAACTAATGAGTTTTTTATTCATCGCGAGTTATTGATTTGTTCAATCAAAGATTTGCGTCTATATCCGTTAGATAGCTGTGGCTTTGGTTGTTTTCAATTCCCTTTTATATTCTGATATTATTATGTATGCCCGTATATTTATGTATAATCGTAGTCGTTTTGTATTTGAATCAATTCGTAACGCCCCAACGAATGACTCTCATATAGTCGCACGTGCCACGAACATTCAAAAGATCCAAACATGAAGCAGTAAATGAAAATCTCAACACCGATGTGGCGCATCTCGCATACAATTCATCAAACACGATCCCCCAAAATACTATGAGAGCTAACTAACAGAGGAGTAAGCAATATATAAATAAAGGTATCTGAAATGAGATAGAAAAAAAGAAATGACTCTTTATAAAGTCATTAAGAACTTCTTGCTATAGCATTAAACGTTTATTTTTATTATTGTTGTATTTTAGAATGACTATACAATTTTATGGTTACCTATAAGTGGACGTGACTTTTAAAATCGGAAAAAAACTTGTAAAAATCGTTCGCAACACAATTAATAGCGTCTGTAACCAAAAATTCCTTTGAAAGAAAAATCAATTAAAATCACGAGGTATCTTTAACACTGATTTTGATTTTAATAACATAATTTTTGACAATTTACAAATTTAGGGCAAATTTCTTTTGTCATACTTGCTGCGTGGAGAGTATCGACTTTAGGAGACGTAGACAGCACTGAACGCAAGTCCCATGTTTGCTTAGAACGACAGTACCTTTACACATAAAAAATATAGTGCTTCTAAGCAAACAAGAGAAGAGACTAGGTAGCCGTAGTCAGTGCAGCAAAGTTACACCTTACACAGCAATTATCACAATATTAATACGCCACAAGTCACGGACATTTCGAAATTTTATTATGGATCAAAATAAAATAATTTTATTAAACTATAGACTATAGAGATGTTAATATTCCTAGAGGGAAGGTATTGATAAAATGTGATGATACTACCCAAAGTACACTTACTGACTAGTGACGCCATACTGGTGGAGTCTATTAAATCGACTTAATGTTCTCTCCTCAAAAATGCTTAATTTGGTTGATATATTTTCGGGGGTCATGTTTACTTACAGGCGCTGTGTTAGCCAGTGGTCTCATTCAAATAAAGCGATAGAACTTTTAATTCCAAATGATCAATCGGCAATGTAATGACAATATTTTAGAATCTAAACTCTCCAGAAAAAAACTATATTAATGGTAAAAACAGATTTCAATAACATTTAGTCTTGGCCTCTATTCTCAAATCATTTTTAATTCTTTACAATAACTTTGTTGAAAAAATGTATCAAACTTAGTAAAGTTAACCGCACGTATTTTTACCTGTAATCACGAAAAAATCATAGTCTTATTTTTCCTAGATTTTCCTCAAGGTCTAAAATCGATTTTTTTTAAATCTAAAAAATTTAATACTGCGGGCGGCTATCTCTCTAACTAGAACGTGAAGCTAAAATCGGCCGATAAAGAAGATATCCTTATTTGATGGCCAAAACACAATATTGCATATTACTGACTAAGTAATGATTTTAGCGTAAAACTATGTCTATAGGTATATTTTCTGAAAGTGTTTTCAATTTCCTACATCTATAGGTTGCTGGATATGCGGTAAGAAGTAAGATTTCAACAATCACGAAAACTATAAGAATAAAAGACACTGTGTTACTTATTAGGGCGACTCTCTATCACGCTGACACTCAGAGTTCATAATGTAAACTTCATATGAAGATTATAGTTATAAATATTGAAAGTTAAACGTTAAACGTCAACGAAATCGGTGCGGGTTCGCATAGCACAACTTTCCGACCTTGTTCTAAATTTCGTGAAAATAGTTTTAATCGGAAAGTGGAAATTAGTTATACAGAAATTGAGCGAAATCAAAAAGTAATCAATGTCGTGTCCACTTTTCAATCTAAATTATTTTCATGAAATTTGGTACATGATCGAAAAGTTGTGCGGTGTACATTTTAATATAATCTGAAAGATTTCACGTTGGCTCACAGTTGTTCACATTTTAAAATGTTATACGATTAAATAATTTTATAGTCGTTTATGCCACAAAATTTCATTAATTATTTCGTTTACCTACTGATCTCGTACTATTTCACTCATTTCGTTATGTTCAATTTTAACATAAACTTTGTTTTTTTGTTCTCTAAATTCGATTCGTAATATTCTAGTAGGTATATATTAAGAGTTGCTAAGTTGCAAATGTTGCAAAACCCAATGAATGATATTTATTTTCGGTGTCGAAAGTAAGCTGGAAAGTAAGTAAATGCAATAAGAGATGTAAGTGCTCAAATTGTGTTCTGTGTTAGTTAGCTAATGTGAGAAACATATTCATGAAAATGCAATGGTATTTTAAAATAAAAGATGATAAGAAATTACATGCAATCATACCCATCAAGAAGGTTCAACGTATAACATTTCAGTACTTAGATATAATAAATTTTACATAATGGATATTTATTTATTGTTAGATATTGAATTGGAAATACCGGTAAAACAAAAATGTAATCACTATTCGCACTTCGATAATAAAAGAAAAGAATGTACTGTGAAATTCTTGCCTAACGGCTCGCAATTTGCTCATTTTCGTCGAGAGTATCTCCTCGCATGAGCTTTCCAAGAAGAAATGTTTTTGTAGTTTTATTTTTCAGAAAAAAAAACACTTCGTTAAATTTAAGCCCCTAATTTAGATTATATTTTGTATTTAAATGCTATATACGCAGTTTCGAAATAATTCGGATTTATCCGTAAATAAAGCGTTGAAAATTCAAACTATACGGCGACTATACCAAATGAACGTTGGCGAAGTGGTAATTTATAATTTAGGCCAGGGGTTTTTTTGGTTTTGAACAGTCAAAGAAGAGATTATATGCGCATGTATTAACTTATTAGTGCAAATGCTCGGGTGCGCACAGAATTTAATGAATCAATGTTCATTGATTGCGTTCTTTTCGCCCTCCCAACTGAGACAAACTCAGCAAAATCGAGTCAGTCATCTAAATATTTGAGGTGAAATTAACAGTACTTCTCGGAGAAATCAGTTGACTATCTAGAATTTCCATTACTAATCATATCAATTCATATATACTAATGGTCACTGTTTAAGTCGCAAAGTAAACAATCAGAGATTGTACAGAGGTCAAATTTTGACCAAATATGAAAGTTCTACATTCGCAAATCAATTAAAAAATGAACAGTTCAGCATTTAGCAACTGTAACTCACCTGCATCTGTAGCCAAGCGTCTAATAATGGTTGCGTATGACTGCTTGGAGGATTCCAGCAATCGCCTGGATGTGCTGGCACGATTTGATCGTCCGAATGGGCTGGAGCCGAGGGGGCCAAACAGCACGCCCCCGTATCCATATCCTAGTTTTAAACTATCACCAACTCCCGGCCGACCGAGAGTAGTCCTTCCATTAACTTCCACACTTATTTTAGAAGTCAAAAATCCACAAGCTATACCAAACAGTAGAACCACACCACTATATTAAGTAACTTCCTTAACTGACCAAAACAAAGACTTCTTGAATCCTTAAGCTTACAGTCCTTATGAAATGGTGTAACACCCACACACAGTTCTTTTCCTGTATTTTATGGCAATTCTTGTTTCACTTAGATAAATAAACACAAAGCGTTCCCGTACACAGCCACTTTAAAAGTTTGCGTCGATACGTAACGAACGACTTGAAAACAAGTCAATTGCAAATCCTCGCGTTGAACATTTGAAGTTTGATGGACATGGTCATGCAAGAGATGTGAAATAAGAGTATTCTTATTTGTTCATACACCAGCCTAACGAATTCAAATCAGTGAATGTTAGAATGTCAAACGTGTTGAATCAGATTATTTGCTCTTTTCATGTACCATTAAAATAACAAATCCCAATCCTAATCCAGATTCCCTTTTTTAGTACTTATACCTTATTTTCACGATTCGTTTTTTCTGCACTTGTTCCTTGTTTATAAATGTTTGATTATATATAAAGGCACAATATTTATTTTAGTTTTCAAGCATATAATACAAGGCACTTATTACACAGCTGAATAATATTGGAATATTAAAGGAGGTATAAAAAATATGTAGATAATTGCGCGCAAAGTTAAGATCAAGATGCGCGGGTACACGAGTAACGTCGATACGCAGAAGTATTTGATTCAGTAGTAACATGTGCGTATGACGACTTGCGCTCTGAGAAATACCTGACTCAGCGAACGGTCGTACGCCAACTAACTGAGTGAATGACTGAACATTCAGCGTTGAGTTCTTCGCGGCGTACTCGACCGCGACCGCAAGAATACAGAATACGTTGTTGTGAATGTGCTATATCTCCGAAATCGTAACGCCGTAAGTGTATATAATACGCCGGCCGTTTGCGTGTTGCATTCAATTCCGTATGGCGTGCGTTTCAGTGGATGGAGAGGTTTGACTAGTCGACGATCGGCGCAGTCGATTAGACGACTCGCACAACGAGCGCAAGCGTACTATTTGTACGCCCACGACACGCGCTCGCCACTAATGAAATGATGGGACCATGCTATTGATCTGACAGTTTTTTTACTTATTCCTTTCATAATTTTCGCATTACTTACAGTTTCAGATTAATATTGATTCAAAGTTTCAAAGATTAGCAGCTTCATTATTTTTTCTAAATCGTTAATTGAATATATTTTATATCAACTATGAAATATATCAACAATTTGTCCAAATATTTAAAAAAATTGTTATATTTAGGTGTATTACAGTTTTATTATATATTGTTGCCGAGACGCGTGTGTAGGAATATAAGAATTTCCTTATAAATTAACAAACAACAATTGCAACTATAGTTTTGTGAATAATTCCGCGTGTTAGTAAGTTGATTGTGCATCCGCTTTTTTATATAATATGACATATTCAGGACAAATTTATGGCTTATACAGATTCTATGATTTGAGGAAACAAGTTATAACAAACTTTGAAACTACTGCCTTAAAATATATATAGAAACAAAACGCAAATCAACAATAAATACTTTTGATGTAATAATGAATTTTTATCTTGATAAATTTTCATAATTAAGCAGGTAAAAGATAAAAGATCATAAAAACAGCCATGATATCTACGTCAAACTATCGAAACATAAAATTCAAAAACGTAGCAAAAATTGCGTAGTCATAATCCAAATCTGACAAAAAAAGCCAAACTCCCGCACCTCAGTGCACAGTGGCTTCTTATTTTCTTCATGATTGTTGTCATTTTATGTAAGTATTGTTAGATCAACGATAAACGGCTCAATGTCCGTCTGCCACTAGTAGCAATCCAAATATCGGCATGCAACTACCAGCATCATTTATTGTCTGTTATGCGCAGGTTTATTGAATGGTGTGTGAGTTCACTGAAATAAAAACTATTCACAGCCATATCCTGCCTTCACATTGATAAAAATTATTAAATAGATGCAATGATTGAGGACGATATATCTTCAACTAACCTGACTTAAGTATCCTATTCTCCTAACCCCGTCGTCTTCAAATAACGTTTTACAATAATCGGATAAGATGGTTAAACTTAATGAAGCACTCCATCCAACCCACGTAAGGCTTCAATATGTTTTCATTCTTGTGTATTCACTGGTAACATCAGTAAGTTACCAGTGTGTATACAAGGTGGTAACGAAAAGTGTCAGAAAAATCAGTTGACAATATATAGTAAGTCGAGATGGTTCATACAGATTTTTTAAGTCTTTTGTGTAGTTAATTACGGTAACTATTTCAGATGAAAAAGGGCATATGTAAAATATGGATTTTATTTGCGACAGCTTAAAAACGACTTTTGAACTAATTTAAATCAAAGTAAAAACCCAGAGAAAATTAAGAGTTTGTATACCACATCTTTCCGATATGCAGCTACCATACAGAATATCGGAAGGATATAGTATACAATTATATTATATTTAAAGCCAATGTATGATTCGGGTACTGCAATTTACTTATTTTTTGAACTTTCCGACCATATATCGAACGTGGGTTATATAGGTATAGGAAGTAAGGTAGCAATGAAAAAATTAAAGTTTTATTTTTCCCTGATTCGTGAAGATCCGTTGACCCCAGGTCAAAATCGGCTTTTTGGTGGTGGTGGTGTGTGTGTGTGTGTGTGTGTGTGTGTGCGTGTGTGTGTGTGTGTGTGTAAGCAACAATGCGGGTAAACCAAATAACATATCCGGATTAAATTTGGTATGTGGGCAGATGTCCCTATACTCTGAACCTGGTGTTAAAATAAATAAAATCGGCCGTTAAAGAAGGGTACTTTACTTGAATGTCAAAATAAAAATTTATGTACAAGTGGCAAACAAAAAATAAGTTCTTCTAGATATTCTCTACATTTCAACTTCTGTAATATTTTCTCGTTGGATGCGTGATTTGTGAGATATTAATTCTTAAAATTTCAAATTAGCAACAATCTTATAACACAATGAACGGCTGAATAGCAATCACCCGTACAAGAATAGAATATATGTATAGGCATGCAGGGGGGCTTTAGGAATGGTCTTTATGGACTGCAGCCCAGGGCACCGTTTAATCAAAGGGCCCCTTCGCTCGCGGCCACATAAGACAATCCAGAACACCTGTTTTAGAACCAGCCAATATATCTTCATCTCACTCTACTGCGCACTATTTCACTATTGCGTATTCGTTTTTATACAACAGCCAGCGAATCCTTATCTCAGTTCCTCCTAAGCATTTTGTCACTTTCGCAAATGACATTGACAAGGTTATCGTTATAAATATTTAAACTGACATTAAACGTCATCGAAATTAAAAAATCGGTACAGGTTCGCACGCACAACTTTTATTTTACATATTAAATAAAGCGGTACGGGTTCGCACTTCGCACCGCATAAATACATATTCGATTTTATTTTACATATGAGTCAAATCGGTGCGTTAAATTCGCATCGCACAACCGACCGTATCCACTACGATTTCGTAGAACTCGCCGATCGTTGAATTAATTCTGATCGGAAAGTAAAAATGGCATTGATTACGATTTGGTAAGACTAAATTTCTATAAAATTCCACTTTCTGATCAGACATTAATTATACGATCGACGAGTTCTACGAAATCGTAGTGGATGCGGTCGGAAAGTTGTGGGGCGCGAATTTAACCCACCGATTTATTATATCTGTGAAAAATGAAAGAAAGTTGATTGGGAGTGCAAATCCGTACGAAACAAAATCTTAATGTTAAAAACATAACATAATTGCAACCCAACTTTTCTTATTTGCTTCGATACTAAATAAATTCCGGAAATAAAATTATGTACAGTGTTGTTTTTGAAACATTCTTTAAAGTTCAAAAGATAACTTCCGTCTTCTGAAATGGAGAGCAAAAATATGCTTGTGCAAATACAAACCTGCATGCTAGTCACATTATTCCGATAACACAACTCTAATATTTAACATTCGACAATTTTAACACATCCTGTCGCGTTGCTGTATTCAGACCTCGTATTTATTTTTCTTGTAGAATTTCAAAAAATCCAGAGAGGATATGACTACATTTTTGGAATATGTCCTGTTAATTTTAAATTTTTAGTCAAGTGTGTAAATAGTCCTAGAGTTTTTATTAATATGTTTAATTATTGCGTAGCATTTCGGTCAACATCTCAATCACTACTTTATCAAATATAGTTTAAATTCGGTGCGAGTCCTGATTGATTAATTTCACAGGTGAAATCAATTAAATAAGTTGGGTAGTGGGAACCGATTCCTATTTACTATATTCAACTTCACAACTTTGAAAAATACAATATTTCAGAAGAAACGCGAATAAATCATTTTTGAAACAACCTGTATACAGGTTATTTGAATTTCTTACCAATTTCGTGTCTAACATACTGTATAAATCATATTTGACAAATCCTGTTTAAATTATATTTAAACATATGTATATTGTATATGTATATTGCAAAAAACAGACTGTATTTACTTATTATTTGTTTATAACTGACCCTCATGTGCTTGACATAACGTTTCAATTGTTAATTTTGAGTGTTTAGAATGTTAGAGAGGCGCCATAGTCACGTACATAGGTATATTCAATTCTCATTGTTTTGTGATCGTTATTAATTTATTTATTATCTCACAAACTATACAGTCTATGAAAAAAATCGTTGCGTTAAATTCGCATCGCACAACTTTCCGTCTATATACATTACGATTTCGTAGAACTCGTCGATCGTAAAAGTAATTCTGAAGTGGAAATTGTTTAATTTCGATAACATTTACCGTCAATTTCAATATTGAAGTTTATATTGTCAATTCAGAGTGTCAGCGTGATGGGAGCAGCAGTTTTCTATTCTATTCTTATGATGGTGATTGTTATTGGATTGTTGAAATAATAGCACATATCTACCAATCCATTAGCCCTAGAAGAAATTTTTTGACGAACCTTGTAGAAAAGTTGAAACATCTTCGGACAACATATAGATAGTTTTTTGTTAAAATCAGTATTTAGAGAGTTATGCGCAAATTAATATTTTGACAGCCAATAGCGTCTTTTTTTACCAGCCGATGTTGTTTATATTTACTCCAGGTTGAAGTTAGATTTTAATCTGCCCAGATGCCAAATTTCATCCTCATATAGGTTGATTGGTTTGCCCGCAATTTTGTTCACATACGCAAATACACACACACACACACACACACACACACACACACACACACACACACACACTCAGCATGACCGATTTTTGACCTGGGCTCAACGGATCTCCACGAATCAGGGAAAAATAAGACTTTAATTTTTTTCCTGATCACCTTACTTTCCTACACCTACATACCTTCGGTATGTGCCCGGAAAGTAAAAATGTTTAAGGGAATGAAATGAAGAGAATTGAAAACTCTACAAGAATTTAGACAGTTATAAGCAAAATGGTATTTTCGAGCTCAGGGAAGCGAGATTCGTGGAGATCCATCGAAAATGCGACTTCGATTTTTTGCGTGAAACCGATACTTTCCTATAACTACCTTCGGTAGTACCGGAAAGTAAAATTACATGTATTTATACACACAAATACACACGCTAAGTCAGGCATAATATATATTCTGTTTCCTGGATCACATTTGAATGTCCCGTGAACAATTATGGCTTGTTTAAAATCAAACAAAATGATGTATTTAAGACTAATTGTCTCATTTAATTTACTATATTTTAATACATTGTACATACATAAATATAGATGCATGATTCATGTTCAATATATACACTTATATTAAATTTAAAATTAGGGATGCGAATGTAATTAAATTATCTATATGTGTAGATAGGTATGAACATACATGAAACGTCAGCCGAAAACCACAAATAGATTACTTATTTATTATTCAAACAGATCGTACTTTACGAATTGTTAAATATTTAAATGCAAATTTTATTCTGTGTGGTGTCATGCGTCCGGAACGAAATTGCGACATTGATAGATTTGTTATTTCACAGTTGTGCAACTTTACATCGCAGTTAAATGCCATAAAACATTTTCTAATCAAATCTAAATGTTTGACTTTTTAACGGATGACTTCATTATAAAATAACCGCCATTGTTTACGCGATCATCGGTCATATCCGGTTTGTTTTTATAAATGATGCGTTTAGTGCTTCGATTCTGTTGTATTTCTGTCTTTCTTTATCTGTACATAATTATTTATTCTAACATTTACATTTGCCCCAATTTCCTCATTTGGTTTTTGAAGAGTCTGAAAATTTTTGTTCTTTTATTCCACTTTATGATGCTAACTTCTGCTTACCATATCTATCTTTTTTTGGCAAATTAAAAACAATAATTATATATAAATGGTTATTTTAAGTTTGAACTAATCACATAGCATGTGGAAGTGCAAATATTTACAAGCATTAAAACAACAGATCACTGATATAATTATTGGATGAGTATATATTCTTTAATGAGTAATACCAAATTATAAGCTGAATTCGTTAGTCGATTTAAAACATTGCTTGCGTGACTGACTGTATGGGGATATTATGCCCATATAGGTATTATAATTTTTATTGTCCTATGTTTTCGTCAATTATAAAATTAATTAATTAATATTAAAAATAACAACATGGTACATAGGCGCCGGCAGAAATTATTCCTAGATGAGAACAAAAAATTTTTTAGGCAAAAAGTGCGGTAGCGCATGCGTTTAGTTGTGTGGTTGCGTGCGTGTTTATGGGTGTGTGTCCGCACCGAGCAGCAGATCGACATGAACCTTGATATACAAGTTAAGTACGGTCATACTCCGACCTGATTCAGGACTGAGCTAAATCTACTCGTACTTTTCTTCTTGTTCTGCTGTTATTCCTCTTCTTCGTTCAAAATGAATGCAATGACAGCCAATTCTCTATCCAAAAACTCCATCACAAAAATATAAGTAGGTAGGTACTCTTGACAAAAAAGACTGGTGGAGTCAAAAAAAAACTGACGGATAGATATGAATAGAGCCATGCTTTTGACTGAGACTGGACGGCGACGGTTCTGATTCGGAACTGTGACCTTAAGTATAGAATCGTTGCCTGTCAACATATTAATTTGCATGTAACAGGCAAACAATTAATTTTAGGAAAAGCCATCGTGTGTGAGATATTTATTCACAAAGTTTGAAAATTACAAAAGAAGAAACCAATACAATTAACGCGCAAATGGTCTAATGAACTCTCATTAGGTTAAAACGTCGAAGTGAGAGTGAATCGTAATAAAAATTCAAGTAATTATACGCAGCGTGATGTTACATAGAATTTAAAAAAATCGGTGCGTTAAATTTGCACCTCACAACTTTCCGACAGTATCCACTACGACTTCGTAGAACTAGTCGGTCGTAACAGTAATTTTGATCGGAAAGTGGAAATGATTACGTTTACGAAATTGATTAGGTTTTGATATGACGAAATTTCTGTGCACTTTCCACTTTCCGATCAAAATTACTTTTACGACCGACTAATTCTAGGAAATCGTAGTGGATACGGTGCAAATTTAACGCACCGATTTATTTATTTGGCAGTGACCCTCACAAGGAGAAACACTATGTAAAAGATTTTCAAGTACGGCTTAGATGCATGTTTTGTCTTTGTCTCTTCATCACTTGGGTGGCTTTTCGTTTATAGGTTTTACTGCCTCGCACTTACGGACAGTATTGCCTTGCAGGTTTCCGAGTTAGCCTGGGATGTGTACGTTTTCTTGCATATGCGAGAGTCCATTCTCATATGCTTTTACTGCTTTGTCACAGAATAAATACTAACAGATCGTTCATTTTGAGTCGTTCGGCAAGCCTCGTTTGATGACCTTCGGCGTGTCAGCCATGTTGTGTGAGTATTGGAAATTGCGGGAAATTTGAATTTACCTAACAATACAAAAAGCAGATTAAAATTTCGCGCAAATTCCAATATTCACAGAACATGGCTGACACGCCGAAGTTCACCAAATACTGCCTGTCGAAATTCAATGTAAAATACACGAAGTGACCCTTCTGTTAGTATCTATTTTGTGGCTTCGTGGCGTGCATCTGTTTGCTATTTAACCGGTCGTGCTCAAATGGGAGCACTTCAAACATTCTCAAATTACCATCAGCTCATTACAGGAACACCTCAAATGACCATCAGCTGATTACACCTCACGTAGTGTTGCCAGATCCAACTTATAGAAAATCCCCGCCACTAGCATAATTTAACCTTGAAAATGATGAAAAATCCTAATTTTTTAGGCGGTAAATTAAAATCTACATAATATATTTTTATTGTTAAATAATAATCATAAAAAACAACTTTCTGACCATATACAGTATGATTTCGTAGAAGTCGTCGATCGTAAACGTAATTTGGATCTGAGAGTGGAAATTGCACAGTAATTGAGTGATATCAAAACGTAATCAATCAGATTTCAACTTTCCGATCAAAACTACTTTTATACAATCGACGATTACTACGAAATCATACTGTACATGGTCGGAAAGTTGTGCGCTGCGGATTTAACCCACCGATTTATTTTATACGTAATTAAATAAATCATGAAAATAAAAGAAAACATTTGGAAGAGCCAGTATTTGCATATTTAAAACACCTAGTATATTACATATTTCGTTTAAACTAATCTGATCTTCATATGCTTCACACGTTACATTTGTCGATTTTAACTGTTTAGAGAATGTTATAGGGCGTCGCCATGGTAACCATGCCTGTATTCTATTCTCATTGATCCGTTATTGTTACTTACATGAAAGTTTACGAACTAATATCTCACAAACTATGCATCCGACGAAAATGCGTTTACAAATTGAAATGTAGAGAATTGATAGGACTACAACATATTTTTTATTTTTACCTACATGCAATATTTTGCCACTTTTACGCAAATTTATGTTTTGACATCCTAGTAAAGTGCCCTTCTTCACCGACCGATTTCATTTAATTTTACTCCAGGGTCCAGGTTCTCACATATACCTAGGTACCAAATTTCATCCCGATGCGTTGCGCGGTTTGACCGGAGTTTTGTTCAGAAGAATGTACACAAATTTGACATTTTAGGAATTAATATCTCACAAACTGTGCATCCTACGAGAAAAGTTCTTCTTCTTCTTCTACTTTTCGTAAGCCTGACGACTTGTGTTAACCGTTTCCTAGTTTTATTTTTTTTGAGACAGAGATTCCCAGCGGTCTTTCCTGCGATTTGGTGGTCTTTCAATTGGGCGTCTTGATGTCGGTTTTCCTTCTTTGGCAATTTTTGGTAGTCTGCTTCTGTCCATATGGGTAAAGTGTTCGTTCCATTGTCAGTAGTAGTAATGAACGGATTCTGGCACCGCCTGCAGATGGGGATTTAACATGGCACGCCTGATTACACTCCTGCTTATGGAAAGCATGTATGTAAGGCGTTCCCTTCCCCTTTTTTCGGTAAGGCGTGCATGTGATATGCATCTAGGCACTCATGACTACGTACGGCTTGCATGTAATAGCGTCTCCTTCCCTTTTTTTTCGGTAAGGCGTATGCATCTCGTCTTACAATGCTGTAGAGAGAAAGAGATGACATCGCTATGTGAGACCAAACCTAATACAGGGTGAAGCGGAAAATTAGAATAAAATTTATTCCAATAAAAAAAACACGATTTAAAAAATAAATAGTATATTATTATATGAGCGATTATGGTAGCCATTACTCACGAAGATGATGTTTGAGCCCACGAGCCGATAGGAGAGTGGCTCAAATTCTTCTTCGTGAGTAATGGGCATAATCGCGAATATAAAACTATGCTTTTTCTACCCCTTACACTATTTTTAACACAAAATACAAATTGGGATTTCTCAACGAAGTTGATCACATACAGTTTTGACATTATCGGGTTGCTATGGTTGCTTCGAGATTTTAGATCATATAGATCAAATCGATCGGCCACTTCAAATTCGTCAAATCTTGTTGAACTTTGATACGCGATCAATGTATTTAATTGCAGTAATTTTTAAAATCCATAATTCACGATCGGTGAATTATGAAAAATCCATAATTCACGGTAGTTAATAATAGGTACCATGAATCACTCAAAAAAATGCTATTAATGACCATATAACTAAATAGGTTTAGAAAAAATATTTATTCAATATTCACTATTAAAAACATTAAGTTGTTTAATTAAAAAATACAGAATGATGCGATAAAATAGAATAATATAATTTTCTTCCTTTTCTCCCCGTTTTACACTTGTTCGTTGAGGTCCGCGTTATGAAGTAGTTCCCATTTCTAGAAACTTTCTTTACAATAATCTGTTAAATTGAAAATTATTGTGTTTGAACCGTAGATTTATAGACATTATGTTCTTTCTATTGCAAGTTGACTTATTAATTTATATAAATATAAATATGAAATTAAATATAAATTGTAGATGAAATGAACGGATTCTGAGATTCTGATATGAATATGTACAAAATTTAAAAAACACATAAGATAAATATAAAACTAAATATACCTAAATAAATATTAACGTGGAGACTGTAATTTTTATGGCCCCAAGCGAGTGGGCTAATACCACCATCGCATGAGATTGCCTTTTGTCTGCTAATTCGTACAATATCTCCAATGCTAAATTTTCCTCGACGCAATACTTTTATTTTTGAATAGACAGTTTTCTATAATTTAGGTTCTTTTAAGGGTGTGACGTCACTGGGCGACATTCCAATCGTTCTATGCTTTGTCTGTTTATAGTTAGACGTAATATCAGCGAGTATATTCTACCAGACGTATGAACCTTGCAAACTGAATTGCTTATACAATCGCGTCTTTATTATTCTACACACACTTCGTTGCACATTTGTTGAAACTGTCTATTGCACATATCAGTCAAATCGGTATCACCTGATGCGTGCTCCACACCGCTTTCGAAATTTTCAGGTGGTTCTCCATTTTGAAAATATTTTGTTTGGCATGAAGAATTACATTATTAAATAAACAGTTTTCGTAATCTTCGAATCGAATCGACTGCTTTATTAGTAAGAAAACTAAATGTACATGTTATGCAATGATCACCTAGTATTGTGTGTGTTGAAATTCAGATAACATTATATTGTTTAACATCATCACACAACTAAATTCAATATCGACAGTATTGACCACACAGGATTTTTTTTTTCGAATTTTAATCTCTCGTTATACTTTTGTTGAAAATGTTGCGTGCACATATCGTTTATATTTGTCTCATTTGTTGCTATCTCCGGCTTGCTTTCGAAATTTTCGGATGATAAGTATACTCCGTCAACA
>JARJEB010014111.1:0-19452 GCA_030264535.1 Liometoxenus newtonarum | reverse complement strand
AATACTATTAAAACTACTGGATGAACAGTAGAGAGAGAAATTGCGTCCTAGTCGTTTAGTAAGAGAGGGGTAAGACTGGGGTCTACTTCATAACACTTTCGGTTTCAGGTTCTGTCTTATCTGTCACTTTTGTAATTGTGCGTGTTTCCACTTTCTTTTGTTTTTCATTTTTCAAATTTATATTAATAATGGTCAAATCTTGTGAATCGTTTAATTGCAGCAATCGTTGCTGTAAAGATTCATGCATATCATTTCATTGGTAAGCTATAATTTATGATAACTCTTGTTCAAAATCCATTTGACTCTTGTGTATAATCTACAAATTTTACTAATTTATTTTAGTTTTCCTAAAAATGAAAGCCTTAGAAGAGCATGGATTGTAGCAACAAAACGAATTGACTATGAACCATCCTTGGATGCAAGACTGTGTAGCGTACATTTTACAGATTTCGTTGATAATCTAATGATTGACAATTTAATTGTATATACAGTGAAAGCGCAATGGTAGTGACAATTTAAATGTCTATGCAGTCGTCATTGGGCAATGACAGTGCCCCCTTCTATAGCGCACTCTCTCAATGTGAAAAGGACATGAGTAGGGACGAATCGTTACACACAAGGTATAGGAAAGGGAGCATCCAGTAGTTTTTAGCATCCAGTAATATCCATAGATCTAATACTAATCTATCAGTACAGCGATAAAGACGTATAAAAACATACAATTTTGAGGTTAGAAAGTAAAAACCAAAAATGTCTCTTAAATAAAACTGATGAATTACAACTCACAACATAACAAACTGAATCCATTACAATGTCTAATATTAATTGAAAAAACTAAACACGCAAATCTTAACGTGAAGCAAACAAGTAATTCTCAAAACTCAACACCATAAACAAACTAAGTATGCAACTTATTGTACATATTTGGTCATGGAGGACGGTATTGCGTCTGCGCGTAGTCGGCGCGCTTGCGCATATGCACGAAATTTTGATGTCATATTGGAATACTTAATTGAACGTCTTTGCCGTGCTTATGAAATTTTGATATTATATTCAAACTCCTGCTCAAAAAATCCAGATTTTTTGAACTGTGACTGTAAATTTGCTCTTGCGCACCCTTAACAAGGTTTGGCGATATAAGTGAAATTTTTTTATTAACTGGACCACAAAAGCCATGAGAAGAACTATTCAAATATTTATTTAATATTTCAAGTCAGCACAATGAAGCAATTATTTGTTTCGAATTTATAAATATTATAAATATGTTTGACTATAAATATTTATAAGTATATAAATGTTGTTATCGCTGTATTTTTTTTTATTTTATTTCATTGTGTCTGATTTTTTTCTGTAAAATAAGATGAACTTTTCGCTCTAATTGCATCACAAATGTATTGACACTGTAAATATAAATTAAATGATTAATTCTAATCAAATAGTTTGTAAGTTGATAAATTCAATAAATAAAAAGCTTTATAATTTATCTCATAATATAACACACTAATGACTGTTTTAAATAGATTTTAACTAATTGTACCTATTTCTATAAGAACCAGAGAGTTTAATTTGTAAATGTTGAAAATGTGTCGACGCCATATTGTGTTTCTGTTGTCAGCGCCCTCTAATACAATTTATACATATTAAATTTGCATTGACAAGAGTAAGAATGTGATTAATATGGCTGCCATTTGTTAATTCGTAAAATGTCCGTATGGTGGTTGCTGTCTATGTAAAAATGTATGGGTTATTTTTAGTGATCCTATTCCATATTAAACTCTCTGATAAGAACATATTTAATTAAAAACAACCTTTACATAGGATATGTCAGCGTCTTACCATTCACTAATAATTGTTTGTAATATATAAATACATGTTTTGTAAAACGCTTTGTACTCGTATTTATAAATGTCTTTGTTAATACTTGTTATAGTTCACTGCCTTATTGTATAAATCAAAACAAATAAATTATGAAACTATTAAATTTGTTGGCTCTTTAAATAAATACAAATTCTGAAATGATAGTAGATTATATCATAAAGCGTATAAGTGCGCCACACAAAGTCACTTATACGCTGAATGATATATACTATTTTATCTCCGAACGCCATTTAATTTAATCAAAATTGTAATAATAAATGAACAAATAACATCAGAAATTGTTGAATCTCGTTTGAATCTTTGAATCAGAATAAACAATTCGTGAATGTCGACGCTATGGCATTTGACGTTTGTTACCGTTACGCCAGTTGGGTTGCATAGTACTGCTCCCTGCGTACTGCATGCCGATTGGTCCGAATCAATCGCTTTATGCGCCTAAGAGTATAAATTATTCACTTATACGCCTAGGAGATATAAATTATTATGAGTATCGGAGGCGCCATAAAGGTACACTTATACACCATGCAACAGAGAATGTAATGTGTCACTTATACGACGTTCGGAGATAAAAGCATAAAGCGGGAAAACTTTCATACAATTTTGCCTGAAACGAAAAAAAAAATTCTATGATACGATCCTGTACATTTATTTATTACAAATATTTTAATTTTTGAAATGATTAAGGTACGTAAAAATTCATGACCGAATGACGAATCGGAAAACGAATTAACATAATTTCGAATTGCTATATTCAAATGATTGTACATGCCGAATACATTATAAATTATTTGCGACAATGTAATCTAAAACATCAAATGAGCCATCAGGAGGATAGGGAAGTATAGAGATATAGTATAGGTATGAGGAAACACTGTTACAATAGGGCCATCAAAAGTGAGTTAATCTAGATTCTAGGCGGTGAAGTGTTGTAATTCAATAAACCGGCTCAACATCATCGTCACCATCAACATCAACGAGATGAAAACACTATGACGATGACACCCAACAAAACAATAGCCTGTGTAACATATATTCCACCATACACAGCGATATCTTGCATTACCTTGCAAATGCCCATCAAAGGTGTTTTCGTTTTGTTTGCTCGCCCTCGCTCGTTGGTCGCGTTTCTGTTTCCAATTCTATATGTGTAACTATATATAACAAGATTATATAGAATGGTTCTATGTTTGATATGAATGTGAGTATTATGTTGTGACGGTAAATGTAATGCAATAGCCTAGAACCCAGTATTATGGCAATCATTGATGTCGCGCAAATTTTAAACAATGAATATGATGCGATGCGGAATATAATGTCTCATTTCTATACGGTGCGCTTATTTTACCGTTGAACATAGCATGTCATTGCTAAAGACACACCGTGGTGCGGTGAGAGAGTGGGGATGTGAGACGGACGACGACACACCACGATGACAAGTCAGTGCATCAGTGTGAGAGCTATTTTGATGATTATTAGAAGCCGTGTTAAATCGAGATTTGAGTTGTGTGAGTTATTTGAGAAAGAAGTTAACGGATGAACAATTTGTCAACAATCAATTCAAATATGACAAAGAACAAAATTGACAACTGACAGTAACGACATGATCATAAAAATTAATTATTTTGATTGTGCATCGCCACTTGCATGAGTTTATTTTAGTTGCGAACATTTCTATGATCTATTGTAAAAAAACACTCTGTATATGCGTATGTTTTTTTTGTTTGGTATTAAACACCAGGGTATATTGTGCATGAATGATGGGATTGAGTTACTTAGATTGTTATTTAGTCTATTCATTATCAAACTATTTCAGTTTGATTCCTTTTTAAAAAAAATCAATTTCAACAAATAACACGTTGCCATTGTTTAAAAACACAATTATACAATGCAATGCAATAAATAACAAAAATGTGTTTACACGATCAACCGAAATTTGAAGGTTATTGAAATACTCAATAGAGTAGTTCGGAATGACGTCAAAGTGCCATCCAAACCATACATATCTGGCAACGTTTTTAAGGTAGTGTGTGAGAAAGATAACTATATAATAAGTAAATCTGATTGGCTATATACATATACTATAATAACTCCAAAAACAACGTTGCCTAAGATATCTGGGTGGCATTTTGACAGCATCCATCAGCTGTTCCGAACTGCAATATTGTGTACACTGTACAGGGGTAACCGCATAGTAACATATAATTACGACCTAACCTATACTTGGGCGGGCATATTATATCGTTATAATTATCAAACGAGTATCTTCTACAGAGTGTTGTCGAAAACAGCATTAGGTCCAAATACCATAAATTCAATATTCATTGTGTTTTCTGAGTTTCTGCCAGGGTATTTTGATTAAAACGAATTAGATAAATCGTTTCATTAGCGGACAATATCGCTTTCGGCAATATGAAGGTTCGTTGTTGAGTAATTACCAGTTGAACGGGCTTAATTTGCTCGACCGACTCACACGTATTAATTTAACGCGGCGTCATTTCGGACATGTCGGGACCGTCAGTACGTTAATGTTCACTAGTTCACTCCAACTACAGCAGCTATATTATCCCAATGGGCAATACCTATCGTAAAGTAGTATATAGACGAGAAATGATCGCATAACTCAAAAGTTTACGCAGTTCGTGTCTACATATAGGTATTGCTTTTGCGAAAGGGCAGACGGTTGGTTTATTCGAACCGACAGGAGAGAGGACATTATCGACGAATGTTGAATGCATTATTCGGGGCACCGGAGGTACCAGAGAATCTATATGTGGCGATATATATGAATGGTTTTGGGATAGACTACAGAGCGACAGAGGATAGTTGGGATGTTTGATAAGGAATGAAGAATGAACGTGTCGACGTGCATTACGAGTACGAATACTAAAAACAGGGGTTGATATTTGATTTTAATGAAATTTTGTTACTTGCACTTTTAGTTTTCGAGTTTATGCATCATTAAGCTATAAAGAGTTACGCGCTGCAAATTATCCTTGTATAGTTTTTAGTGTTTGAATAATAATGCGACTTCGCTAGTTGAATAAACGTTTGATAGTTAGTAGTAAGGATTACCCGATTCTAATTCACTTTTCTGGTGGAGCTAGGGATTCTTTTGTCCGCTAGGTGGCGCCATCCTCCGCCACGCCACCTGTCGGCGAATAACCAAACCATTTGATGTTAGGAACATCAAATAAACATTGTATGTCAAGAACAATACTGTTGGAAACATCAAATAAACATTGTGTGTTAAAAATAATACTGTTAGGAACATCAAATAAACATCGCATGTTTATTTGATGCTCTCCCCTTGTGTTGCGCATGCGTGCTTGGGGTCAGGTTGATTTGGTTATTCGCCGATAGATGGCGTGGCGGAGGGTGGCCCAAGCGCGTGGCGGAGGGTGGCGCAAGCGCGTGGCGGAGGGTGGCGCACTAGCGGACAAAAGAATCCCTAGTTTCACCACAAAAGTGAATTAGAATCGGCTAATCCTTACTACTAAAGTTTGTGTTATTTTTACTTAACTTTCAAAAATTACTTTTGCATTTTATTTTATTTGTTACTAAAAAATAAGTGCATAGACGACTTTAATCTGACATGTCGTTTCATTCTTCTTTCATCATGGCAGTGTTCTTATTTATCGACTTGCAAATTCTCTGAACTTTGTTACACTCACTTTGTCTACAGATTCATCTCGAATCGGCATCTTTCATCGGCGATACAAATCGAATTTTGATTTTGCTTACTTTTACTTTTGCACACCTGTAGAAGTCGCTCGTTTTTGATTAGATTTGCGCCACTCTCGTCCCCCAACTAGCGTAAATTTAATAAAGACCATTTCGCGATACGACCATTCCAATATTAGCAAAGAAAAATCGATAAAACGAAGGAAAAATGAATAACTACATTTTTGTTCCGCGCTCCCTTTGCTGTTGCATTTCTCTCATCATGGTCACGATTGATTTATGGTAATGTCTTCATATTATACATTAAACATTAAATGTGACACAATTTCGAGATTTGCCTCCTAAATGCAAACCTATATCCGATGAGAGAGCGTCAAATCAATTGGCACAAATCCGTAAGCATTAATGCTGTTTGCGCACATCTACATCAAGCATTTGCTCCCTACCAAATCGGTTTTGCTTGATTTACCACCAACATCTGTATATACTATATATACGTGTATAGGTATGTATACCCCATGAGGATGGAGAATTCTAGTCATAAAATAAATTAATTCGTTATGTTATGCAATTCCCAGCTGGCTAAAATTAATTTAGCATTTTGGTCGTGATTTTAGTACTTGAAATATTTTTTTAATTTTGTTATATTTATACTTAAATAAGTTATCTGTAACATTGTGAGTGTTATTGTATTGTAAGTAATGAGATATCCCTTTTGTACTTGTATTGGAATTTTGGAATACTTGGGACTTGGGACCATTCTGGCTTGATCCTGGCTTGGCTTGGCTTTGGTAGGCATGGGGCTGGGGCAACCCAGAGATTCCGACCCGACCATTTCAACTGATCCGACAATAATGCGCTCGCCAGCCAGCCATCCAAGCGAAGCCAGAGCCAGCGGATTACAATCATAATTGATGTATTAATAGACGTCTTAGATATTAAAAGACATAAATCAATTTGAAGCTTTCTGTTCGGAGGCTTCGAAACGAAATCGCTGAATGTACATAATTGCGTGATGGAAATTGAAAGCAATGCGCAATGGCAATGGCAATGACAATTCGGCGAATCGAATCAAAATGAAACTGCGCTGGCAAATAAATGAATAGCAAAAGTATAAAAACCCAAAAAGAAAATGAATTACAAAAGACGAAACGACAAACGTAAACGTAAATCAAATAAAGTTAAAGTCGCTTCGAAAAGATTTTATATGTTTGTCCATGATTCATGAACATGAATCAATTTATTTCTTTAAAAGGTTGAAACGAATGATTATTTTCTAATTTCTATTTCAGATGCATCACCCGATCCAGATGAAGCCAGCTGACAGCGAAAATAGAAACGGTAAGAACACTTGAACTTTACAAGTAGAGAAAATCCTTGAACAAATTCCACTTGATTTTTTTATTCTTAATCTTAAACCTCTCGATATCCTCTTTTTTTTTTCTTTACATACTTTTTACTTAACTAAATCTAAAATGTCCTAAAACAAATTTGGTAAATATTAGTTAAGTATAAACAATTATTATTTTAATTTTTTACAAAATTTTCTATATAATTGACAGAACAGTGTTGAAAATGTTTCTATAATATTATGATACACACCCTTGAATCTTGAGGCGGTACATTTTCGTATTCGAGGAAACAAACATTTTTGAGAGACATGACATAAAAAATAAGAAAAAGTAAGATTTATTTACATTACATTACGCATATTTATTATTTATTTATTTATTTATTTAAGCCGTTCTCATAAGTATACGTCTCTTGAAGTCTTTTATGCGTTGGTCCGTTTTTTATTTGTTTTATCCGTTTTTTGATTGTTTATATTTATATTTTATTCAGTTTTAACTGATTTATTTAATAAGTGCTATTAACGGCCTGTTTCATGTTTATTTGATTGTTTTTTTTTTAACATTTACCTAACGTGCTTCGATCAAATTGTTTAGAACTGTTTCGATTTATTACAACTAAAACTGGAAATCGAAATATAATTGGAACAGAGGCGTATCCAGGACTGGGCCATGGTTATACGTCAATTGGACGCGGTCAGTTGGACGCGCGTCAATTGGACGAGTACGACAATTGGACGCGCGACAATTTGACGCGTACGACAAACAGCCAAGTACGCTAAAATCAAAGTACGTTTTGTGTTCTGGCACTACCCTTCTGCTAACCCCAATAGGGTCTGAACCACCTTACCGTTTGGTTTGGGCGCCAAGCCGCCTAAACCGAACCGTAAGACCACGCGTCCAATTGTCGTCGCGTCCAATTGTCGCGCATCCAATTGACCGCGTCCAATTGTCGCTCGTCTAATTGAGCGCGTCCAATTGACGCGATACCCTGGGCCCCATGGGGTTCATCCCCCGTCTTAACAATTTTTGCAAAAAAAAAAATTAATTTTTAAAGTTCGTGTTTGTAATGTATACGTATTTGAAAGAGCGAATGGGGGTGGGGGGTTCTAACCCGCATATCCCCCCACCCAAATACGCCCCTGAATTGGAATATTCAAATATGATTTCCTTTTCAATGAGAATATTCAAATATTCTTGCGAATATATATGTTCAAATAATTTGAATTTTCTGATAGAGGTTAGGTTATTGAAGACACTCTAAAACCGATTGACATTGGCGTATGTCATGGGTGCGTTGTTAAAAGTATAGGGTGCATTCTATTCGAAAAATATCTGAGATTTTTTCAAAATAATCGAGTAAGTCAACTGAATTCTCCATGAAGCTGACGTACTGTCGATTTCAAGTTGACTCGCAATTCGAAGGACCAAAAAAACGTAGCAGTTTACATAATTAAAAAATGAATACTGAATTCTGTCGTCGCCTCTTATAATTTTTAATTTTTCTATTAATCAGAAACAAACGGCCGGAAGGAACTTGCATCTATTCTATTCTAACCCCGTATTATGCGCCATTCAATATTCTGAATTTGCTATTCAACATTATATATAGTAGGTAGTCTACATTCGTATGCGAGACACGTGACAATCTTTAACAATGATCGACGGTTGTGGATGTACTGCACTTCCGTGAAAACAGGGCCGTAGTGAAGTAAATTCAAAATATGAACTGAACAGAAACATTTTGAACAACTTTTCAGTTTTAAGTACAAATTAAATAAATACATCTCTGTACTCAGTGTGAGTCGTATGATTGTGCTTTATTGTATTGGCCGCAACTTCACTAATAGATTTAACTTTAGACTTCAAGTTTCGGTATCACTGAATCTATTAATTAATCTTTCCATCTATCGAATTATCCATACAATATTTATAGAAACCAGAGGTTCTCAAAGTCATGGGTCGTGACCCATTTTGGGTGGGTCGCAAATATTCCTAAAAAACTATAAATTTTAAGCGAATTCGGGTCGCGAAAAATGATAATTATATAAAAAGTGGGACTCGACCCGCAAAAGTTTGAGAACTCCTGGTATACCTCATACTTACCTGTACTCTGTACAAATCGCATGTTACGTAAGTGTCTTTTATTAGGTGTGTCTATCGGCTATATATATAATGGCAAAAATCGTCTTTCGATAAAATTGTCGTTGTGCTCATGCAATTGTAAAGTGCTCGCTCGCTGCGGCTCGATGCTTCGTTCCGTTCGTTCGGTTCAATGCCACTTTGGTTTGGATTCATTTTAGGTGCGCGACAGGACAGTACACAATGCAAAATGCAAGCAAACAGCCAACTGAGCCAACAAACAAACCGGGGAATGTGACTTTTGACTGCAACTAGTTGAGTTAGTTTTGAGTTGTTAAGTTAAGTTACGGTCGTTATTGCGGATGTAGACAAAGAGTTATTAGGATGGGTACGGGTACTGATAATAATATATGGGATATATGGATATGCATGTGAAAATTTAAATCTAAATGTATATAGTTGTGTTGCAGTCGTGTTGGTAGGTAGGTATATGGGCACGACTTGATTTATCAAAACGATGGTACAAAACGTGTATACAGCACGTAAATTGGTTGTAAATTTAAACAGTAGCGCTGTTGAAAGCGAGTTTGAACATTTACAGTTATACAGAGTGATTTTAAAATATTGGCATCGAATGATCGAAGAATTCAAATGTTCAAATTTTCAAGTTCCCAAATTTAGTAATGGATGCCTAAATATTCATATAATTTCAATAATCGATTAATTTGTATATTGAGATGTTCCATGTCAGCAGGTGACAGGTTTGACCTTTCTTTTACCTTGCCAATGAACAGCTCGATCGGGATAAAGATGGCGGAAAAATATACACCTCAAGCACTTTAATGCTCATTCGGGGTCGGCCTCGGATCCGGCTCAACTTGCAAGTCAGTCAAGTTCCGCATGAAAAGCTCTGAGCTTATTTTTGCTTTTTCTCTCGCAGTTTTTCCTAACTTTTTCTGGAATGACAAAGACGAAATGGCATGCAAGTTGAGCCGAATGAGCAATGAGCGAGAATAAGTACTTGAGGTGTATGTTTTGTCCGCCAAATTTATCCCGATCAGCTGATTAAAATTAGCGAGCAATGGGCGAGAATAAGTACTTGAGGTGTATGTTTTGNTTGTCCGCCAAATTTATCCCGATCAGCTGATTAAAATTAGCGAGCAATGAGCGAGAATAAGTACTTGAGGTGTATGTTTTGTCCGCCAAATTTATCCCGATCAGCTGATTAAAATTAGCTCAGTGATTTCAAAAAAGTTGCAAATCCCTATAAGCGTGTATATAAGTTTTAAAAATTGCATAAAATTGGAATTTTTATTTTCAAAATTCAGTCGACACTGTGAGTCAAAAGACTTGGAAGTTGAATAGATTAATAGATAAAAAGATTCTTTGCAGATAGTGAAATAAACATTTTATGACTTGCATTCGTTCCAAGTGCAAATGGCAAATGCAAATGAAAATGAATGCATAGTACCCGAATCTCCGGGACGACGTAAATGAAAAACTAAGTTCAGTTAAATCGTTGAAAGATGTTCTTTATCTTTATAATTAAATTTATATTTAAATTTAGTGTATTTTCATATTTTGCATTAGTCGTGTGCAGCGAGTCATTAATCTGGTAGTGTATTTTAAATGTTCCAAAATTTCATAGCACAAGAACATGTTCTTTCGGTTCCTAATGTGCATTATTCATGTGCATGTGTCAAATAGCTCTACAAGAATATAATTTTTTGCTTTTGCCAAGTTATACCTATATGCAAATTTATGTTTTGAAATTTTATGAATTAATATCTCACAAACTATATATCGCACGGAAAAATGTTATAGGTATTGAAATGTAAAGAATTGGAATCTCTACAAGAAAATATTTTTTGTTTGCCAGTGAGACGCAAATTTATGTTTTGACATTGAGGTTAAGTGGCATAGTGCTCTTTTTTACCGACCGATTTTGTTGAATTTTGAACCAACGGGACTGATCGCAACTGGACTGAATCTGTATACCAAGTTTCGTTCCGATCCCTTGCTAGATTCAGCCGGAATTTTGTCAACAGGCGGAGCTACAATCACACACACTATGCCAAAAACAATTTTTTCGGACTCAGAGAAGCGAGATAAATATATAGGTGTTCGAAAGAAACAATTTTCTTTGTATTATAGGAAGATAGATTGTATTGTTTTTATTTAGTGGTGCGTTTAACTTGGATGTAAATGTGTTGACCCAATCTAAAATGCAAATGTTTCTTGTGTGGTCCCAGAATGTTTACTTAATAAAAATTAATAAATATTCTGGACTTATTAACAAAATTGTTCATTTATATTTTCTCCATTATTTCGCGAAATTCGGTAGCTATGTTAACACCTCGTGAATAAACAATATATAAGTAAATGTTGTAATAAAGTGCAAGCATGGAAACATCGTTTTTGGCGTTGATGGCTTATAACAGCAGGAACTTAACTTAAAACGAAAAGCTAAAATCGCAGCAAATTTAAAACGAAATATATGGTCTTCCTTTATCCACACGTCTCTACCAATCTGTGCCAACTGGTACGTACGTCATTTATATTTCACGCATATGCACGTAGTTGGTATATTTATTTACTGCCAAGGCAAGTATGCTTTTGTTGCAGCCAGGATTTCGGCTCTTGCTTATATTTCATGCATAATTTAGTTTATATTTCTCAGTAAAACGACAAAAAAACTATTATATGCAATGAGAGTACAACGAAATGTCCATAATATTAGTTTTATTTACTTAAATTATTTGTTAGGTGAATATTATAAATGACTTAAAACAAACTAAAACTTTGTTGCAACGCAAGTTCGTAACTGTTGCATCAAAAGTTGTATGTACCATCAGGAAATAATTGTTTCTATGGTGGAACGGGCGAACATGATATTTGTTCTAAAATTGCCGTATACCCTCGTCCTTATGTTTGTTTACGATCTTAGTTATAATACGAAATTGTAAATTGAAGGTTAGTAAACAGTCAACGTTAGAAAAGTTCGACTGAGCCGTGAGCAAGTGTTGGACTTTGGACATTTCGTACATGCTCCATTTGATGAACGAATTTGACCGTTCCCAACCGAACACCATTCGGAACCGATCTAGGACCATTCCTCGCGTCCGTTTGGGCGCAGACAGTTTGGCGCGGGACTCTTCGGCGCAGAGACTATTGGGCGCGAGTAGTTTGGGCGAAGGTCATTTTTGGCGCAAGTATAAAAATATTTTGAGAAATTCAGATTTATATAATATATTATACCAAAATCTAGGAATAATACCTATTTCCTATGTTTGACAAACTTTTTCATTGTTACACGATTCTTTTATTTTTTGGGTTGGTACATGAAGACATGTGCAACAATGTGGTATTAAGTAGAATTGCAGTAGAATTTTTAACATGTGGCCACTTACCTAAAATTCAAAGAGAATAAAACGTAAACAGTAATAAGAGCGCATTACAATCTAATCGCAAAAGTATTTACGATATACATGCATAAAGGAGCCCTGTGAAATCTAAGGCATTTATAAATATTTTTATGCTTGCGCCAAAAATGGCCTGCGCCCAAACTACTTGCTCCTAATAATCCCTGCGCCCAAGAATCCCGCGCCAAACTGTCTCTGCGCCCAAACGGACGCGTCCAAACGGCCGCGCCAGACCGGCTGCGCCCAAAGGTGCCATTCCGATTCAGAACTACTTTGCAACACGTTGGTTTGGAACAACAAACTTTTCGTACACGTGCCTGTTCGATGCGTTGGATCACTTAAACTGCACTACGCATACGTCTGACAGTTTGAAATCGGTTTATGATCGTATGTTGGAACAAATGCTGCAGCTTTGCATATGTAACTTATTCAACAATTTATTTTCATTGTCCTGGGGAAAGAATTATAACCCACTATGTATAATAAATAACACATACACAAATTGAGATCATTTAACAAGAGAGTTGGGAACAGAGAACAACTAACTCTGGAAAAACATATAACCGAATTCGCATCCACGAAACTTTTTTCACTGTTTCGGCAATTTTAATCGAAATTAATGGTCGTTATAAAATTGGGTTTTTATATACAGGTTGTTCACAATTAGCAAGCTAAATCATATGTTCCGTGTTAAGTGAGACACCCTGTAGAGTAGGAATATCTCGTACTTTTCTACTGAGTGTTATGGAAAATGTTATTATCTAACAAATAAATTTTTAAAAAATTTAGTAAAGATTTCATCGCGATTTGCTATTTTCAGACCAACTGGATCTCTGCATAGTTTAATCTGTGATAAAATTTCATCAGATTGAACTGTGTTAAGTACCAGAAACGACGTTTCATTGTTTAAAATATGAACAACAATAAATTAATTTATTATTTTTAATTGAAATGTTTTATTCGAAATAATTGAAAAAGTGATAATTTCATTATTTGTCACGTGATGTCTGTGGTAACTCGAATAAAAGTTATTCCAAATTTAAACTTATGACACTTGAAATAGATTGCACGGTGAAGTACGAATCGGTTCGGGTGAATGAAACAAGAACTTCGATAACCTCGCAGTTCTACGTCGCTATTTACTAATCAGTAATCAGTATGTGTGGTGAATAATTGCCTGCCTTGCAATTAACACGCGCAATGTACTCTTTACCCTGAACTAGCACCCATTTCCCGATTTAATTAATACGAAATAGTTAGCCTTCAATTGCTTTTGGTACAAATTATATGCATAATTTCATCACAAAAGTGCCAATTATTCAATTAACAAAATCATTTAAAGTATGAGCATGATGAGCATGAGAAATTCTTAATTAACCTCGTTAATGAATGGCGCCCCACGTTGGGCGCCAATTGTGATGGGGGTTATGTTACTGAATACAAAGGCACAAGTCACTTAATGTATTAACATTGGCAATGAGCCTTCGAAGATGATTTAATCTCAACAAAACGAACTCAGTTTACAACTTGGTACTTTTAAGATTGTACAACAATGATATTGAATTAACTAGCTGACGGAATTATGCAAGAATTATGCCGTGAGCATCGTGTACATCGTATTTTGGTGCAGGGCTGGATCAACTTTATGATGAAAATGTTTTTAATATACATATAAGAACTAATGGTAAAGCCTATTTTAGACAGTCAAAAATTCGTTGACAAGTCTCTTTAACAATTGTAATAAAAATGGAACATGTACAATTCCAAAAAAATTCTGTGACAATTTTGGACAGCCCTGCTTTACACGGACGCAAATATTTGTATGATCATCGAAAACAGGCGTAACGATAAGACAATTATCGAATTATTGTGTGTGCTTCAGAATGTGTTCTTCTAATATTGCTTCGGTTAGTTTGAATGACGTATGTCATGGGTGCGTTGTTGAAATCTCTAGGGTACGTTCTGAATGCATGGGGTACGTTATGATGTGCAGAGTGCATTACAATAGTATTTTATTATAAAAGCCTTAATTTAATGATATGACTAAATAAAAATAACAATTCATTGTTATAATTAGTAGAGTCAAATTATATTTAAGTATTAAGAACTAATTAAATGAGTGGATCTTAAACTGCAATTACACATATCACTCCTTTGTGCGTTTATGTCGGTGATTTAAGGTCGACAGCATTTCCCACTATAGTTTCTAGTTGCTTGCAAAAGACAATTGCTGAATTGACAATTCAGAAGTGAATTTATCGACGTCGCGATAAGACGGAAGTGAACGGTGTACGTTTTGGATTGCAGCTCAGCTTCTGTTTCAGGCTTTGCCAACTATACAGAGTGCTATAGTAAAATACCACCAAATAATCTAATCTAAAATTTCACGATTTAAGAACAAACTAAAGAAAAACTGATAATATATAATATTATTTCCGTTTTTACCGATTCTTTTTATTTACTTAACTTTTACTGAAGCATCCTGTAAGTTCACGTGATGTACTGCTTTTATCGCGTTTGTTAAAAAGCCCAAGGAGTTATCAGACATAGGTGTTTAAAACACAATGTGTCTATCAAGAAATGGATTTAGGAATGCTTAATCTCACAGGGACAATTTTTCATTCATACTATTACTTAATTAAATTTTTAAATTCACAAGAAAAGGTATCTCTCTCGCTGGGGATCGAACCCAGACCTCGTGCAGTGTTCTAGCAGTAAGACCACGAGGGAGCTTTTACCTGGCTAGAGCTAACCGGTAGACATGTGTCTGCCTTTTATAGCTTGGACTGAATAAAGATAAATAATAAATTTTACAGAAGCAAACATGAGACCTTGTAGGCGTGGTCAGTGTCGCTTAGTAAGTTACAGTCGGAGTAATAGTAGATTTGTGGCGAGTAGGAAGGGTTGACCGACGAGCATAGCGAGTTGGACAATTCCTACGAGCCACTATGCAACATAGAATGTAATGTGTCACTAATACGACGTTCGGAGATAAAAATGATTTTCACAGTAAATTTAAATATTTTGTTTTTGGTAGATAAACTGAGATTGAAACTAAAATATGCATACATATCCGAAAGCGCATGTAGTATGTACGTATGCATATATGCGTGGTCTGATTATGTCGTAATTTTCAACTTTATATTCTATCATATTCGTTAGTCATAATAGTGTTGCACCGTTCATACAAGAAAACTGTCCATTGCATGTGGGAATATGTAAATGTAAATCGTATTTTGGTGCAGGGCCGGATCAACTTTATAATGAAAAAGTTTTTAATATACATATAAGAACTAATGGTAAAGCCTATTTTAGACAGTCAAAAATTCGTTGACAAGTCTATTTAACAATTGTAATAAAAAATGGAACATGTTTAATTCCAAACAAATTCTGTGACAATTTTTGACATTTGACATTTGACAATTTTTTGATCATCGAAAACAGGCGTAACGATAAGACAATTATCGAATTATTGGAAATCATGAGTTTTTATATTCTTTGCATCTAATTCCTTTACTGCCCGACCCGACAGCCCGACCTGCCTCACCCATTTATTCTGCAGAAATAAGTTATTTCTGTTTTCATGAAACTAGCATTGCTTCTCGTAGTACAACACAATACAGTTGTAGCATTTATTTGTTTAAAAAGGACCCCAGAGATGTGCAAACACAATTCTTGTAACTCTAGCCCCGTAAACTGTTTAACTGAGCTATACATGCTGAACTACCACCGCATACAATGTAGGTACCTACAATTTACATTTCTTGGGTAATTTTATAATTTGACCCGCTAGAACACAGATAATAAATGTACATGACTTCAACAACGTAGAAATGTGCATCATGTTGCATTTTAGTTGTTAAAACTGAGTTTTCCAAATTATACTTGAAAGATAACTCAGATAAAACTTACATATAGAGTTTTTATATTAAATTATATTTCCCGCCTTTTTACTAACTACTTTATACCAGTAAAGTCAGTCACATGTTAAAAGTAGAAGGGCAAAACCCTTCAACTCAGTGTGCTGTATTGACAAATCATTATATTATCTTTTTATTTTTATCAGTCTTTTCTATTTTAATAGTAATAAAGTTTGCAATTGACTAAATTGTAAACTCTGAACATCTACATAGTAATCATAAGTAAAAAAGGCGGGAAATATAATTTCTGATCAAACGAACTTACCTGTGAAGTTCGATCATAATTATGTGACCACCTTTTTACGAAATAATTACAACCCTTCCTACTCATATGCATTTTAAATAAATCCTTCCAAAGAGCAATTTGTGAATACAGCACGCTGAGTTAGTTGAAGGGTGTGCCCTTCTACTTTTAACATGTGACTTTACTGGTACAGAGTACGGGTACTACATAGTAATCATTTCGTAAAAAGGCGGTCATATAATTATGATCGAACTTCACAGGTAAGTTCGTTTGATCATAAATAATCTTATTCATAGACATGTTCATGGTCCTACCAAAATTACTTCCAGGATCGGAGAATTTAAAGTTCTGCGATGCTACCCATACCGATTTATTTTTTTTTAATAATGAAAAATTCACATTTCACAGTGAAAATAGTATCAGTTGTTCGTTTTATGATGAAAAACTTTTTAATATTTATTTTCATTTTTTTCATTTCGGATTATTTTGCTTTTGTCAACTGGTGAGTTTGTGTTTTGTATTTGTGTTCCATCCAAAGTTAGATATTAAAGCACAAAAAGTGACTTTTAATGATGAAATATTTTTTACTATCCGAAATTTTTAACAAACATTAAAAGCGAATAGATAAATAAACAAATATTAAACGAATGGAAAAGTAGGTATAATAGTTGTATGATGGTATAAAAAGAAAAGTCCTTTAAAAGTAGACGGTAATAAAAGAATGTGTCAGAGATACTAGGACAACTAGATAATCCGTAAAGTGACAATCCCCGTTTTACTATTACTATAAAGGCTCTTTTCCTGATTGTAAACTCGTATATCTGAAAGGCAAAACTTTAAGCTTCGACTGAAAACCAACCGAAAAGCTTAAAAAGCATTTTGAAGCAATAAAAACAACTAGAAAATTCGTTCAAATCCAACTTTATCATAGCAACGTTAGAAGTTTTCTAAAATCAAATTTACGTTAAATATATACCGTTATTGACAAATGACAATCAAGGTCAAGTGTTCTTTGGGTTGCAATGTGTATGTTTATTGATAATCTGATACAATATCTAAATTCAAACATAAGTAAACAAGTAAACTATTTAGTGTTAAATACAACTAAAACGATGATTCTACCTATTCTAGTACTTGGTGTTTAGCATGTGCTCACTATAGCCATCAAAGTTATAGCCATCAAACGGCCATATGTATAGAAGGCATTCATGAACGAGAACATCAGATTAATTACCGACATGAAGTTATCTTTGTCCCCTGTTCGGAACAGTAATAAATTCACCCATCCATCTACGTGCAGGGACAGGGTGTCTCAACTAAAACATGTTATTTGGGACAAGCAATTACATTGAAACTTGCCAAGACCGATTGATACTAGGGACATTTTAATTTTGTCATCTGGAGAATACATAATGATATTTAAAATTGCTGATTTACTCAAGGAAGGTTATCAAAGAAATTATAAAATATTGCATGAAAACAATAGATTTTTATTTCACAGAGTGACATTTATTTGCATCCTTGGTTGCCTATCTGAATGGTTCCCAAAAATGCTTGTCCCAAAAAAAATGGAACATGGAAATACATGTAGCACGCTAAATCCTATGTTCCGTTTTTAATTGAGATACCCTGTATATATACGAAGTATGCCAGTATATGTTAGCGCAGTTTATGTTTGGCCAGCTGATAGCTACTTTCCGTAACAATGGCTGGCTACACGTTTATGTTTGATTATTTCATGTATGCAACTGAAGACAATAAGAACATTAATGTATGAATTGATATGGTATACTTGTATGTAGTAGGAACAGAGATGATGGATGTCAAGATTGGCTATTATATGTTTTTTTTAAGTTGCACGAGAATGCCTCGTCTATGTATTCATGTCTTTTTTTTGTATTTATATTTCTCTATATGCATTGCTTTAAAATTAAATATTTTGTTCAGCGTATCAAGACTTTTTCCATCATCGACTTCTCGTTTTCGATTCCCAGATTCACATTCACACATTCATATTTGATATTCAGGGAAGGTATAATACAGTGAGTGGTAGGCATACGATGACATGAAATGATGAAATTTATTGTGCCCAAGTTATCTGAAAACTGAAGACACATGCACACCGAGAATTTCGTTTACATGTCAGTTCGACACAATGTTCGGTTCATTCATTCGTAAATTACCAATTCACTATATGTATAGGTAGATATACGTAATATATTCCAATGTACTGCGAAATCGACACATTGACAAGAAAACTTTGACTATACATATCAGGCGTAGCATAAACATTCATGATGAATATAAAGGTGGAACCACACATGCGGTATTTTTACTAAATATTCGTGACGTGCTCAAAAGTTCGATCGATTTGTCCACACTACTCTACAATTGCTCGGTACTCGGCGAATGTGTGGCTCAGCCTTTATATTAATATATGGAAATTTACTACACTATTACTTCCTTTGGATGAATCATACATTATGTATCTATTTGTTGTTTATTATCATTCAAAATTCAAAACCTTCTGGTGCAAGAACACACATATCGGTGTCATAGGCGTGCGCAGCAGATTATATTAGGGAGTGCCCAAACTTAAAATGTAACAGATGCAGACAATATCAAATGAGGGCAACTAGATATATTAAATTAAATCTAATAAAATTAATTGAATAAAACGTTTTAGAAGTTAAGCAGAATATTTAAATAATGAGCCATATCCCAGAGATCGGCAGACCGCAGCTCGCGAGCTTCATACGTCTTTTTGGGAACGTTCGGTTTTGTGCACGTGGTGCATCAACATTGAATGAAACTATATAATGGCAGAATAGCTCCTAATAAATATGGAACTTGAAAATTTGAAATTAATAAAATAT